>RJWM01001801.1:0-144117 GCA_004363535.1 Dasyprocta punctata
AAAGAACACAAGGTAAAAGCAAGGGAATGGAAGAAATAACTGTCTAGGAAACCCAGAAAGATTGGCCAGAGATTCTGGAAGAGACTCAGAAAAGTTGTCACAGAAGCCAGGGGAGGAGGATGTGGTAAGAAGGCTGGAAGCTTCAGATGCTGCAGAGAGGCACTCTACCACAGGAGCTCAAAATCACACTCAGGGCGGGAGAGGACAGAATGCCTCACGTTGCCACTGTCCTGGAGAAGACAGAATCCTGGAGTTCAGCTCTGAGCAGGGACTCCCTTGCTTACTCTTGGCAGAAGTCAAAGGAAAGGGCTTTTGGAACAAATCTCTCTTTGCGGGTGGATTGGAGCAAACACCCGTTTATTATTTCCTCCCAGGAGTTCCCTGCCACCTCTCTGCTGAGATAGAGATCTGAGACTTGTCATCCCAAGCGAGGAGACAGATCATGACAGCCATCCTCGGAAACCTGCCCTCCGCCTCTGCACCTGGAGAGGCCCCAGAGGTGGGGGTGCTGGCGGGCATGGGGGCCAGGGATGGGCTCCCCCACTGCGCTTGCTCCCCTAGACTCCTGCAGGCAAACACCTGGAGTTCTGCTAGCAGGTCAGGGGTTGTCCTGGGACAGAACCCCACAACCGATGCAGGAGTGTGGGTGGCTGTGCTTCATCCAGCCCTCATTCCACGCACTGCTCCTGTGCGAGCACACACGCGCACACCCACCCACCATCAACCCTGTGCTGGGGAGGCACCAGGTTAGAGGAAAATGTCCTGGCTACGGAGTCAGCTCTCACAGATCATGCTAGCTAAGAGACCCTGAGCCAGTGACTTCACCTCTGTGCATCTTTGTCTCCTCACTTGATAAAATGAGGCTGCATTTGTTTTGGGGTGCACCTATTATGCAACGACTATAATAATCTCAATGCTTATTCAGTGCCAGGGACTATGCAAAACCCCGTACATGCATTTTCTCATCTAACCCACACCATCGTGCCACAACCTTATTATCATTTCAACCTTAGACAGGAGGACACTGAGGTTACTGAGGATAAGTAACTTGTGCTCAAAGTCTAACCACTTGCATATGGGAGAGCGGGATTTGAACCCAGGCAGTTAGATTCTGAGCTCTCAGCCGTTTTGTTTCCCTCTGATCTGTTTTTGTTCCATTCTGCTCCTCACATGCAGTCACAGTCATCTTCTTAAATCACATGTCTGCCTAAATTACACCCCAGCTTAAGGAAAGTATTGACTTTTCCCTGCTGCACATTAAAACCCAAATGCCTCAGCTGGGCCTTTAAGGCCTCCCTTCTCATCCTTTCTTGCACAGGCCTGGGGACCTCGCAACTGCTAAATGTGCTATTGAACAAACATGCTGTGTGTGTTCATGTCCAAGACAAAGGCGGGTGTCCTGGGGGGAATCATGTTGTCTTATCCTGCACAGCTCTTCCAACCCTGCATCGCCTCTCCCATTCCCACTCCTTCCCTATCCTAATTTCCAAGTGATGTTTGTGTAATAAAAATCTAGCCATGGGGATCACAACAGCAGTGGGAATAGCAAGAAAAATCAAACAGACAGCTACTAAGCCCTGACTGAGGCCCCTGCCCTTTGACTCTTGCCCTTTGGGGCGAGAGGGAAGGAAGGCATAAGTCTCTATGCTTGAGGAAATGGGAGATGACCAGCCAAGTGACATGCAGGAAACAGGGAGATAGTGGTTAGTGCAATCTTGATGCCAGCTGGGAGTTGTAGCCTAACAAGAAAGCAAGGGGAAATCAGTGCCAAGATGCCATTGGTGCTAAGCTTTTGAGGACTGGGATAGGAGAAATCCCCCATTCTGAGACTGGAGAGAGTGGCACATTGAGGTGCTCTGGTACAACCCCCACTGCACCCCAAGCACATGGAAGCCAGGGCTATGCCCTCTCCACCCCTACCCTCTGAGCCTCTGCCACCCCTCTGGTCTCACCATCTACCATCCCAGTTGGCAGGGCTTCCTTGGTTTTCTCACCCCCTTTTCTTTGGAGAGTTGGCCACCTGATGGCAGAGTGTGTCTCCTTGCCTGGCTAACTCCTAATGATCCTACAGTCTCACCTTAAGCTTCCCTGACCCCAGGCTGGTTGCGGCACCCTGCTTGCTTTTCTCACAACATCCTCTGCTCTGACACTTGCTAGCCTCCCTGAGAATGGCTCAGATCACTGCCTACAGGCCCCATGGTGAACTCAGGGAGGCCAGTGGCTGGGTTTGTCCTTTTCACCAGTTTCTCCCAGCACCTGCACACAGTGGGTGCTCCACAGACGTCTGCAGAAGGAATGCCTAAATGCTTGATAAATGGTAGCTAGTCCTCCTCTTATCTCTGTCTCACACATTCTGGTTGGCGCCTCTTTCTCTGCCACTGTCCCCTGCCCGCCCAGGTCCTCTGGGTCCTGGTTCTAACCTCAGCCCAAGGGGCAAAGAGTTGTGCCTGGGCAAGCCCCAGGGATGCCGGTGATGTCTTGAGAACTGGGCTATGAAAGCCACGATGGGCCTGATCCAGAGCGCTTGTCCCTGCTAATTGTTACGGACAAGCCTCCTTATTGAACCTCGTCCTCTTATTGACATTCGGATGCATGAGCCGAGGCTGTTGTTTTAAACGCACTCATTAGCCACACAAATCAGTCCTGTTGACAGAGCGCCTTTGAATTAAGCATCTCGCCGTAGTCATTGGACAAGGAGCAATTTATAATGCCATTAGCAACGCTTTCGAAGGTTACAGGCATCAAAAATTGTTCAGCCGTAATTATTCTTAATGGATACAAGGAATAAACTGACGCAGGACAGCTTTTTCATTAGCCTTCAATCAAGGCTGATGGCTTTGAGAAATGTACAGTAAGTGCGTTTTGGGGAGAAATAATGATGTTACAGCACCTTTCCCAGGAAAATGCTCTTGGTACACAGCTTAACTTTTAATGGCCTTAATTTGACATAATTAAAAAAAATTTGAATTTGTTTTTGAAGATCTTGAAATAAATTATTTGGTTCCCATTTTTAACCCTTTGGGGAATTGGTGCTGTGTAGTAGTAAGAGAGCGAGGGCCAGTCTCTAGGGATAGAGGGCTATTGGGGGACCTGGAGCTTGCAAGGCAGAGGACCCCAGAAAGCCCATCTAGCCTGTGAGTGTGAGCACTGGATCCTCCCCTCCCCTGTCCCAGCTTTCCCTGTAATCCTAGGAGAATGCAATGGCTTTCTGAGAAACCAGGAGCAGGGGGGTCTACACCTGAGGAGCTTGTTTGTACCATCCAGAAAGTGGGGCCAGGATGGGGAGGGGGAAAGGATCCTTTTCCCTGAGGCATGATAGGCTGAGGAAATGCGGAGCTGGGAATAAGCCCTGGTCCTGAGCTGTGGGACCTCAGTCACTTGGCTGAATTTTTCTGAGCCTCAGTTTTTTATCTGTGAAATGAGGATGACACTACCTACATCTTGAGGGATTGGGGTTGATAAAGAGAACTGATAGAAAAGCCTCTGGCCAGTGCTCATACACAGTTGGTGCTCAATAAATGTCATCCCTTAGGTCAGAGCTTTATCTGCCCTTCCATGGTAGTCCCTATTGGTGAAGCTAGGGTACCAAATACCTTGGAAATGTAATAATGCGAGGACAGTTATATTTTCCAGAACTTGTTGCAGGGAGAGCACTGGATATGATGGAATATAAGCTCCCTGGGGGCAGGAATGGGGGGTAAGTGTCTCCTTGAGCTGACTTCTCCCTACCCTGAGACAAAAGAGAAGACAGGTGATTTCTCAAGTGTCTTCTAAGGAGAGTGGTTCAGCCAGATGTAGGGCTTTTTCTTAGCTAAATGGGGCCATGCATATTTGGGGCAGAGCAGAATTACTGAAACAGTGAGGAAGATGGCCCAAAGTAGGAGAGGCTGAACATCTGTCTGCTCTATTCCTCCTCAGGCAGGGCTCAATTGCACTCCAAATGAACGATACACAAATCCTTGCATTCTATCAGACTGAAGGTGGTCGGAACCCTAACGCACCTGGAGTGCTCATGCATCTGGTCCAGGCCTGACTCCTGAGAAGGGACCCACTCAGAATTCACACTGCACTATCTTGAGCAACAAAGGTCAAAGCTTATTCGTTACATGATCACTGTCACTCAACAGTGGCTCTTACAACTGGTTGGCAATGACAGACACAGTGACACAGACTGGTGTCATGCCAACAAACCCATCTTTCCCTTAGCCCCCTCACCTCCTCTCTTTCTTTCTCTTTGTCTTTCTTTCCTTTCCTTCCTCCTCCCTCTTCTCTCTTTATTCCCCTCCCCTCCTCTCTCTTTTCTTCCTTTCAAATCCAATTTTCATAAGCCTTTTTATCCAGATTTCTAATATGCGCAATAAAGATGGAGCTCATCTAGTTGAAGTGTGTAGACTAAGTTCACCTGGTTCCTTAGAACTCAATGAGGTGGGCCTAGTCTTCCTCTGAAGTCTTATCTTCTGTCTCCTCACTTCCCACTCTGGTCAACCTGCCATTCCCCAAGTGTGCCAAGACCTGATGCCATCCTCTGCCTTTTCCCTAGCTGTGTCTTCTTCCTGGAATGATCTTGCCTTCTTGTCTGTCTGCAAAAGTCCAGCTCATCCTTCAAGATGACCTCAAAGGCCACCCTTACCAGAATATTGAAGCAGAACGAGCTTCTCATGCATCTTGATCCTTATAGCTATAAACCAATTGGTGAAAGATGGTCCCAGGGATATTTTAGCTAAATGGAACATGTGTCTTTCTTGTTGGATACACTGCAAACACCTTACAGGCAGCTGGTTGAGCTTTATATCTGGGTATTTGGCACCAACAGTACGTGCTAGGAGGTGCCCCATTGCACAGTGCCTGGTGCATCATGGAAGGTCAGCCCTTCCAGGTTCTGACACACAGTAGGTCCTGCAAGTTGTCCCCTAACTTAGGGTGTGGCACAAAGGAGTCCTTCCTGGAGCTTGGTGCTCAGTGAGGCTCAACTAGCACAAGACCTGGCTCTCAGTGCTCAGAAAATGGTTGCTTGGTGGAGTTTCAAGGGAACGGAAGCTCAGTTCTGGAAAAGCAGGTGGCTTTCCCCAGTCAAGGCTTCCAGCCTCTTCCCTTCCTTTACCACCAGTGGACAGAGTAAGTATAATCACTTCCTAAAGCCAAGAGCAAGTGGGGACTGCAGGTCTGGGGTGGTGGGCGAGACCCCTGGGGTAATGAGCAGATACACTTTCCTTATCACCATCGGCATGTTCTCAAGCTATTACTCCCATCACCCTCCCAGCTCAGCCTCCATTTGGACTTTTTCTGATAAACACCAATATCTGTGCAAATTCTTGAGGCTGGCTGCCTCCCCAGCCCAGGGGCTGCTCTGCTGGAACTCCAGATGTGTGATAAGGCAGGGAAATACATTTTCAGTCCACTAAGTCATCACATTTTCTGACAAGGATTCTCCGGTGCGAGCTGATCTCTGATGACTAATAACGCCTTCACTCAGCAGAGGGCTTCAAAAACTATCCCAACCATCACCCGGCTGTCAGGTGGCAGTCCCTCCCTGGGCTCGTATTGTGAGATGCTCTCTGAGGAGCCCTGAGTCTGGAGGTGGCAGGACAGCAGGCTCTGTAGAGGAACAGGGCCAGCAGTCTTGTGGCTCGCCTGTTTTTCCTGGGTGAATCTCCGTGGGCCTTGACTTCCCCACCTACCTAATGAGGGAGGGGATGGATTCCATGATGTCTAAGAAATTTCCAGTTCTGGGACTGTGGCTCTCTTACTTTCCTACTGTTAGGAGCACAGTGTGACAGAACCACATTCCTGTAGAATGTAAGCAAGGCGTCAGAATCCTGGGGGGAAAGTATCAGCAGAGGCCATATTCAGAGGCGTAATCATAGTGACTCTTCATTTCCAGGAAATGGTTATTTACTTAGAGCTCTGGTATCTGGATTCAGAGCCCTGTTGTGTCATCCATTATGGTGTGACCTTGGGCAAGTTATTTTATCTCTTCGAGCTTCCATTTCCTTCCACGAAATAAGCAGAAAACAAGAATTTAATGAGATGATGTAAAACACACATAGCACAGGTTTTAGAACACTGGAAGTACCAATAAATGTTGCCTTTTTAAAAAATCGGTGTTAATAATGATCCTTCTAACACTCCATATGATTACTATCCTGATTTTACTGATGAGGAAAATGAAGTGCAGAGCAGTTAAATAACTTCAGAAGGTCAGAGGCTAGGTTTCTTCCTGGTCTCTTTATACCCAGGCTTATACTTTAAACACTGAAAAACAGCTCCTTTCTACCCACTCCAACTGCCCCTCACCCAAAGTCAGCCTCAGCTTGGACTGGTGTCTGGGAAAATGTAGAACTGAGAGCCAGCACCCTGGGCAGGATGAGGGGGAAACAGCCTGTCTTTGTGGGCCCTAGACCCTTGCGGGGGTGGTGGGTGGGCTGGGACGAGGTATGGAAGTATCTGGTCACTGCAATTTGGACTTTTCTTTTGGAAAAAAATTTGAGAAGAAAATAGATTGCAGTCTGTTACAGACCCAGTGGCTGCAAATCATTCTGAAAATTAGCTTTCTATGGGAAAATCTATATACTAATTAACTCCATGGCCTCTCTAACGAGTTTAAGCACAATAAGGCCTCTGAAAATATCGAGGCATTTTGCAGCTGCCTTAAATTCTACCTAGGGAGACATGCCCACGGCTCATGAGGCTGTTTGAGGGCTCCAGGATGAAAGGGGACTCTTAAATGATTCATTTCCAAGGGCAGAAGGTGGGGGGCTGTGACTTTGGTCTACTGCAGAGGGAGACACAGAGAGCCCCAGTCTGGTCAGGATGGAGGGCCTTGCCTCAGAGTTCTTGTAGCCCAGAACCCCACAGGTCCAGCTTGATGTGGAGTGTGGGAGGCATCACCAGGCCTGTCCAGGCAGAGAAGGGCTTCAGCGCTTGGCCTTGTACACCAGGTGGGACTCCCCTGCCCCCCACTGCTGTCCTAGTAGCTCAGTGCTGCTCATCCCAGGGGAGGAGATGGCGCATTGTTTCTGTGTAGTGTGGGGACTGCTCACCCAGCCAGCAGAGTCCCCAGGGTGCTGTCTCCACTTCATCCTGAGATACATCTTGCTCCTCCTGGATTGGCACCTTCAGACTGCTGGCTTTTGCCTGCCATGTCTTTTGAATTGCAACGTATGTAAGCAGTGACCTGACATTGGACACATAGTACACACGTGTGCTCAGTCCCATGAGTAGTCACACATGAGCAGTCAGGTGTATGAGCAGCCACTCACCTGGGCACCCCATCTCACGCTCAATATTCACCTCTACACTCGGCGTGGAGGCTGGGAATGCCACTGACTCATTTCCCAGAAACACAAATCTCCAGCCTCAGCCTGCAGCCTTGGATATTCCCAGGTACACTTCATGTGTCATTCCTCCAGGTTGCAGGAGCAGAAGGCCCCTCCCCCAGCCCCAGCCCCACCAGGAGATGCACATCAGTGTCACTCACTGCCTCCCTTCCTGAGGCCACAGCCCGGGTGTGACCCTGAGCAGAAATCCCTGCAGGGACTGTCCACAGTCCCCTGTCCCGCCGGGTGTGGCCTGCTGCAGCTCACCCTCCTCAGCAGTGTGTGTCCAGTGCAGAGCAGGCACTCAGAAAGCATCTCATGGCAGTGTGCTCTCCAAAGGTGATCCTGTGGGGCCAAAAAGGAAGTGGGAAGGAGGAAGTGGTGTGGTGGTGGTGGTGGTGGGGACACTTACGGTCCTTAGCTGTTCTTGCTCTGCTGTGCTCACCCTGCTGCACTCATCACCTCCACAGTGACTTCCTTTTCAGTGTCTGCCATTGCCTGGATGCTATGTCAAGTCTCACTCACTCACTTCCTGGTAAAGAGATGGAGGCCCAGAGAGGTTAGCGACCTGCTCAAGGTGATTCATAATGAGCAGTAGGGTTGGGAACTGGATGGAGCATGTCTGAGCCCAACGTCTGCTCTTTATGTTAAGTGCTCTGAGTGTCTGGCTAACATTTTGGAGCTCCCTATCCAGACATGAGTGAGCATATCTGGTAAGTGAAAAAGGAGGGAGTTCTAGAATGTTCTTTCCTGCCAGTGTATGAAATAGGCAGAACCTAAGCTTGATTGTGGGATGGAGGCAGGGGCCCTAGAGTGGAAACCTAGCTCTGTCACTCCCTGGTTGGGCGACCTTGAGCAGGTGGCTAAATCCAAAGGACAATTCCTATGTTACTAGGTTGGATAGTACTAGACGAAGTTGACTACTTTCTCCTCCTTCCTGAAGCACTGCTTTCCCTTGGCTTCCTGGTAACTGTAGCTTTCTTACTTTTCTCTCACTTTGCTGGCCTTCTGGGTCTGCTTTCCTGGTTCTGGCTCCTTTCCATTGCCTCTTAACCTAGGAGTGGCCACAGTGCCATCTTCCCCTCGAGCCTCTATTTGTGAGTGTATTCAGTCTCATGACTCGAACGCCACCATGGACTCACAGTTTCCACCTGTCTACCTACATCCCAGAGCTCTCCCTGATCCCAGACTCACACCTAACAGCCCAACCCTACCTCTACTCAGACACCCAAGAACCATCTCAGATGAACATCTCCATAGGGTTTCAAGGGCCAAAAAATTTGGAGACCTCCTCGGGCCCTCTGTTTCTTTCCTCTACCACATCCAGTCAGTCATGAAGAGTTGTGGCTTTTCCTTCTAAATGTGTCTAGGATCTGATCACTTCCCTCTGTGTCTGCCGCTACTAGAACACCCTTTTCTCAGTCATCCAAGAGGCAATCCAGATCCAAGCCACTGCCATCTCTTGCCTGGTTATTGCAATGGTATTCTTAATTGATTTTGCTTCTTCTACCCATGTGCCCTACAGTGGTTTCAAACCAACAGCCAAGGAGCCTTTAAAGTGCAATGCCATCATAACTCTCCTATGCTTAAAACCTTGTGGTGATGCCCTTGCCTCACTCGAAGTAAAAACTAATCTCTAAAATGACGCTGAAGGCCACTATGATGGATCTGCACCCTTCTCTGTGATCACTATTCCCCCCGACCTCCCTGACTGCCTCCCTAGAGATTCTCTACCTCACTCACCTTTTCAGCCCCAGGGCCTTTGCACTTCCTGCCCGATTGCCTAGATTCTCCCTCAGATATCCACAGGGCTTACATACTGGCCTCCATCATATCACCTTTTCCATGAGGTCCACCCTGACCACTATACATTTGAAATGAACTCCCTACTCTATCCTAGTGCCAGTTTAACTTGTCTTGTGGGTGCTTCTGTTTAGCATGACTCACCATCTAACTTGCTCTTTGTTTTATATACTGATTGTATTTATTTTTTTGTCCCTTACCTCCAGCTAGGTTCCCTGCTCCATGGGACCAAAGGTTTGTCTGATTTATTCCCTGAATATCCCCAATGCCTGTTACAGTGCCAGTCCACAGTGGATATCAAAATGTATTTATTCAGTGATTATAACTTCTTAATATTTTTTCTTCATCTAAGAAGTGGGTTGTTTTCGTGACTAAATAAGGCATATAAATGCCCCACACTAGTGCTGCCACATGTAGGTTTTGGCAGTGTAATTCACTTTTCTATAGTGACTCCTCCAAGACCCCTGCTTTATTTCAAACACCGGATATTTGACTCCTCTGGTTCCATGGAAGACATTTGGTGGGAACTTTGTGTCCCACCCCACACCCCTGAAACCTCACCCTTAACCATCATAAGTCCACTGGGGACCCTCCTACCCCCAACATATGAGTGCTGGGTCGTTGTGGCCTTAAGCATTGTATTTGACTGGGTGTGGGAAGCAGAGATCCTTGCCTGCCGGGTGACTCAGAGAGAGAGAGACACACACACACACACACAGAGAGACAGAGAGACAGAGAGACAGAGAGACAGGGAGAGAGACAGACACAGAGAGAGAGAGAGAGAGAGAGAGAGAGAGAGAGAGAGAGAGAGAGAGAGAACCAAAGCCACGGAGCTAAAGAAAAGAACTGCCTCATAAATAGTGAAACAGATGATTTTAAAGAGTAAGGAAGAATTAAGAAAGAGCAATAAGATATATATGAGAACAATTTACTGTTATCAAAAAACTGGCAACCACAGTGCAGATGTTTTGCTGACAAAGGCGTGCATAATGAAGGCGTCATTGTTCTTCCAGGCTTCATTATTGTTGTAATGCAGCAAGTTTAAATAAACTTTTCCCCTCTAAACTGCAACACATACACACAAAAACCCATGAAACGGGAGCCATGGTGGTATTTGTCCTGTGACAATACAAACGTCACTGTTTTCCCGTTGGATGGAAAGTGAGAGCAAAGCAGAAGTGCAGGACTGTGAGGACTGAACAGGAGTCAATGCTGAATTAGAGCTGGAACCATGAGCTGGGCCAAGTGTACTGGATTTATCCCTTGCACTCCATGAAAAAGTAAATTGAGCCAGGTTGCAACTATGTCTTGAGCTGATGGCATGTAGAGCTCCACAGCAGGAGATGGCTGCAGCCCACTTACACGCCCCTTCCCTTCCCTTCCTTTCCCTTCCCTTCCCTTCCCTTCCCTTCCCTTCCCTTCCCTTCCCTTCCCTTCCCTTCCCTTCCCTTCCTTTTCTTCCTGAGGCTTGGGCTTGGATTGGTGTGGGTTCTCTTTTCCCTTTTCTTCCTTCCCTCCATCCCTTCTTCCCTCCTTTTCTCTTTTCTCCTTTGACCACTGTGATGTTGTACCTAACATTTGGGGTACAAAAGCCAACGAGGTCAGATTTTTGACCTTCCAGAGATTTAGTCTTGTGAGAGGGACATGTGTGTGAATAATAGCCATATCCTATAAGTGTTGTTGGTGTGAATTTCTGTGAAATCTCTGAGGAGGAAGAGTCTGAGCAGGCCTCACATTATAGACAGAGCTGGAGGGATACAGTATGAAGAGTTCTAGGAAAAATGAAAAGTAGTGAGGTTAAGGGGTTGTGTGGGGAGGCCTCAAGAGGGCAGTGCATTGATGGGGACTTGACTGTCCCGCTCTTTGCCTTGGAAAGCTCTGGTCTGCCTGTGTTCTCTATAGCAATTCCTCATTGCAGAAATGGGGCCGTGGACAGGAAGGGACATTTCTCTTGAAGGCACTGGTGTGGGGAACAAGGGGCACTAGCTATAGTTCTAGAACTTTTTCGGTTCCTAATGAGGCAAGAGCGAGCTGGACTTTTCCCTCCACTGTGGGTCTCCTTCCTTAGGACTGCTGTATCCCCATGCCAAGTGCCCAGGACTTTCAAGCCATATGAGACTCTGTTCATATCTCTTGTCATTAAAGGTGGTGTCGTGAGACCTGGGACAGTTCCACTGGATTCATCAAGCGCAGGCCGGCCCATCCACGGACTGGTGGCTTCCATAGTCAGGGAGCTGACCCCTCTTGGTGAACCCTGATTGTCTATGGGTGAAAGTTTGTAACCAAACCACGTCTAAGCTTCTGAAGCCTCTGAGACTGGATTCCAGCCTTTCCCAGGCCAATGGCTTCTCCATGGAGAGCCTGAGTGACCAGCCCCACTTCCTGTAGCCAGACTGTTGGCCCCGGGAAGCTGCGACCAGGACATGGGGAGTCATGTGATGGACAGGTGACTTCTCCCTTTCTAGGCATCAAAAGAGTGTGTGATTAGTGGAATCCAGGGCAGCAAGAATGAGGACTCTGGCAGGCTCAGAACCAAGGGTTGGAAGAATGCCAAGGTGGAGTTTGGCACTTAATAAACTCTGGTACATGGCGGATGTGAACTCCAGAAGTTCAAGGGCCTCTGTCATTTTACTATTTCCTGGTAGAGCCACAAGCATAGCAGGTGATTGGACATATATGTGTTAAATAATTTAATGAATGGATGAATGAATGAGCAATCTTTCCTCCAGCTCTTCCACTGAGTCCACATTCTGACGCAGGACCTCAACCTCCACTCAGACTGGCACTGCTAACTTAAGGTGGCACAGCTTTCCAAAGAGCTGGGCTCAGCATTCCTTTCTCTTGCCCCGGGCTTATCCAAGGTTGATGTTGGACTTATTCATGCCTAACCTGAACCTCTGACCTATTTATTGTTGTAGGCAGCTACTCATTTGCTAAAATTTCTTATGTGATTCTCCAGAGTTTTCCTTTATGAGCAAAGAGGCTTGCGAAACCTCAGATTGTCCTTTTGTATCCAAGGGTCCAGCACTTTTGGCAGGCTGGAGGCTCTGTAAGAAGCTCCATGTGTAGATAAAGTGACTTGTGCTGAGCCACTTAATCGGCAAGCAGTGAAGGGTTAGTGATGGCTCTAATGTGTGCACAGAGGTAGGAGTCATTTACCTAAGTTTGGGATCTGGCTCCAGCATTTCTGCTCTAAGAGCCTCAGTTTTCTTATGTTCAAAATGGGCATAATGTTTCCTACAGAGAGGTGTTGAGTGAATTAGCTAAGTTAGTATGCAGAGAGTGTTTAGAAGGGGTCTTGGGAGCCAGATTGTGCTCCATAAATGTTGGCTGCTCCTATCACTTGCTGCATGTGGACTGTGACCCACCTGGGGCTAAACATTTTGCTGGAGTGGGTGCCACTGAACCCTCACAACACATCTATGGGGTCCTGCAGGTAAGACCACTGAGGTCTTGGGAGACAACTCGCCCCAAACCAAAGAGCTGGCCCCTGCACGGGGACTGCTGGGAGGGAATCTCCCTTCCTGAGTCCCTGGAGTCCCTCTTCATATGCAGTGCTTGTTCATGAATTTCCTACTCCAAACCCTCTGGCTGGTGCCCTCCCCTCCCTGAGAAACAACCACCTGGGCAGGCTGAGCGGTGCAGCCATGGGCAGAACAAAGGCTGGTGGAGAGGAAGCTGCTCCTCCACGCCTTGGGGGCAGGGGAGTGTGGGCCCCACCTGAGCTCTGCAGGAAAGCTGACCTGGCTGGACTTCTAGAACCAGGCCACAAGCAGAGTCCCTGTCTGCCCCTCTCTGGCCTCCTTCACCACCGCAGCAGCAGCAGCAGCAGCAGTGGCGGCGGCAACACTTTTTTTTAAGTCAAATATTGCTTGGAAGTCATTGCTTCAGCAATTACCTCTGAAACCCATTGTTTCCTCAGCCCCATTAACATGTCAGATCCTGGCAGCGGCTGACGGGGCAAACACCCCTTGGAGGGCTGCAATTCAATTTAAGGATCACCTCCCCTGCACAGACAGCCTCCGAGCCGGCCCATCTCCAGATTTCACCAAATCGAGGAGAGAGTCTCAGGGCGCAGTTTGATCATGCTGCTTCCTAAATTAAAAACAAAATTGTAAGTGTTAAACATCTTTAACAAGTCATTAAGCCCCAGCCATAATCCAGAAAAAGTCCCTTAATGAGTAATGACATATGTTGTGAGCGCAGTTATCTCCTAATGTTGGATGCTGAGATGGTGTGATGAAATGGCACAGTGCTCAGAAGGGATGGATCACCACTAATGGCAGGATAATTTGAGGCTGTTGGGCTGAGGACCCTGGAGGGCTGCGAGGCAGCCACAGCCAGGCGGCCAGGCTATCTTTCCTGGATGGGACATTCCTCAGTCTCCTGCCTGCACTGACCATAGACCCCTACTCCATCCCTGGGGCTGCACTACCCCAAATACACACACAGTTCTGCCCCTGCTCTGCCCCAGGGAGGGGTCTGCAAGAATCCAGAGGTGAGCACTAGGACTCATCCGTCATCCTCTGGCCAAGGGGCCCCTCAAAGTCCCCCCTTCCGAGCTCTAGTCACTGGCTTTTGCATAAGCCAGACGTTTCTTCCCACTCCTATCAGAGGACTGTCTTGTTCCTATATCCCAACTGGTTTCCCTGTCTGTTGCCTGTCTCTCCTGCCTAAGCTGAGGATCATGTACCCCTGTCCACCCCTTACCAGATACCTGGGGCTTCCATCATTGTCAGATCCCGAGATCCCCTGCTTTAGTGCTTTGGTCTCTTGATGAAGACCCTGCTGGACCCATGTTATTTACCCATCTTCTAGTTTTAGACACATACAGAGATTAACTAGCTGCCCCACCCAGGTGCCCCAAGTCCCAATTCTCAGGATAGAGAACATGACTGACCCAACTTGGCTCACGTGACTGTTCCATGGGTCCTGGAGTATAGTGATGAACCTACTGTTTCTTCTTGGACTTCTCTAACTTAGGGCCCACACGTGCCTGCCACCAATGTCCTCCTTGCCAGCCCTCGCTTTAGTGCTATTCTCCCTATGCTGCTAGGGGATTGCAGTGTTGGGGCACCCTGTGACTAGACTCCTTGAGACTAGGCAGAATCCGAGAAAGACTGCTTCAGTCTGATCTGCAGGGTGCTCTGGAAGTTACCCCAGAATCATGCTTACCTGCGGCAAGCTGCAAGTGATGGGAGCTAGACGCAATTAGCACCACCTCTTTCCTTCCTTTTTTCTTTCTTTCATATATTTATGCAATGCATGTTAATTGTCATATTCCGCTCTTTGTTGTTTACTATCTGCCAAACACTACACTGAGAACTTTATATACTTTATTGCATTGAACATATAATCACTCAAATGACATGGATATCATTAATAGCTGCATTTATAAGATGAGGAAACTGAAGCACAGAGAAGTTCAGAAAGTGATTTGTCCAGACTCATGAAACCAGAAAGTGGTAGAGTCAGACTTCAGAACCAGCGGGCTGTTGACTCTAAGAGGAGCGTTATGGAGAATATGAGGCATGGAAGTCCTTTTTTGTGAATGTCTTTATTCGTGCTGTCCTGGCTGCCTTAATGTCCTGAATTGATCGAGAACATTTATCTTTCATGCTCATTTTGACTTGGGGGAGAGCCAGAAGTCATGCAGCGCCAGATCTGGTAAATAAGGTAGATGTGGACAAGCTTTAATGCTCTGATGAGCCGGCCTTTCTGTTGGATGATACTCAGCAGTAGTCCTCGTCATATTTTTGATCACATCTCATAAAGACTCTCAGGAAAGAGGACTTTCAGAACTTCTTCAGAAAGTGGCAAGAACAATGGGACAAGTGTGTCTAAAGTGAGGGGGAGTATTCTAAGGGAGATGGATGGCAGTATCTTTTACAGTAATACATTTTAAAAATTTAAATGTTGACTGTATTTTTGATCATCCCTTGTACATACTTATGTGTGTGTCCAAGCCTAGCTAATACTAACACACTGATTTTCAAACCCAAATCTTTAAAATTTTAATGGCAAATAAAACAATTGAAATCTTAGTCCCATAGTACCTCAGAGTCAGGAGGAATCTGAGCAATCTCCTGGTTAACCCTTGTGAGAAAACGAGGCAGAGAAAATTATCCGAAGTTTCTGAGCAGGTGAGTGGAGCAGCCACAATTGTGCATGCACAAGATGCAGCATGAGCCATGTTCTCCTGCTTCTTGGTGGTCTGCTATTTCCATCAGAGCCCAGAAAAATGTCTCACAGTGCAGTTTGCTTAAAAACAACAGAGAAACATCACAGAAGAGGATTGATCCCTGACCATGCATTCAAAACTAGACTTGCAGGAGCTCCCTGCAAAGTGCTCTCTATGGGTACCAAAGGCAAGCAGCATCTTCTATCAGTGCCTAGGGGAGCAGGGAGCAGTTGTGACCAGGAAAGACCTGGAGGGAACCGAGGCCAGGATTCTGCCAGGACTGCAGATCTTCACCCTATTTCTGTGTCTTATCCCTCTGTCCATGCTTAAGTCTAAGTTTGACCCTCATCTTTGTTCCTCCTGTCTCAGCAATTCTTTTGTATCCAAGAACTCCCTGACTTTCCTTCTCTAAAGATGGACCACTTGTACCTATGATGAGTCTCTGAAGCTCAGCTCATGCTGGACACCTGGAGGTCATCATTGGCGACAAATCCTGCAGCATGAGGCTCTCAGGGGCCCTTGGTGTCATGCTAAGTATCCAAGAGTCACCTGGTTGCTGGCCCAGTTAACACAAGATATGTGAGGCTGAGTCACTGGCTTTGGCAGGAGGGTAGGGAGCTTGGGCTGAGAATGGGGCTGAGAGTTGGAGCTATAGCTGCAGGTCTCAGCCTAAATAAAATTGGCTGTATGACTTCCAGGAGAATTCTCAGGTTGTCTATTCACTTGCACACATTTCTAAGTCTCTGAACTCTGGAGGAAGTGGTTGTATTCTACAATATCTGTATGTCTCCCTTAGAAAAAGAGACATCCCCATCCTCTGGATGGAAAGTCACCTAAGCATCAACCATAGGACAAAGCAAGGGACTGGATACTTGCCTTTCCCAACTCCAAGAGGCTGGAATGGAGTGGACTTTATTTAGCTGTCAGTGCTCACAGAATACTGGGCAAAGCATTGGACAGACCCCCTGGAGCATCCTCCTAGCCTCTGCACTATAGCAGCCACCCCTCACTGGCCCCAAGGGATCCAAAGAGGGACAAGAAAACCCTCTTTGTTCTGGGCAGACAGTACAAAGCTTTGTTGCCATAGCAGCAACAGCCATTTCCTCCAACTCCGATGGGGCAGCAGCTCAGCTGGGCTTGGGCTCAGGCCCTGAGAAGCCAGAAGCAGAGGTCAACCTTGTATGTGGGGGGTCTGACTCACTGAGACCCCAGTACTGCTCCAGCAGAGGAACAAGAATCTGGCAAGGCAAAAGGCTGCCGTCCCATGCCATCATCCAAAGCAGGGTTGGAGGCCAGCCAGGAGCTGGGGATTGGCCAGGGCTTAGGGACCCAGCTGGTGAAACAGAGCTACCAGATGTTTAAATCTTTCATAATCAGGATGGCAAAGGGTCTGGTCTTGTAGGGGTTGTGCAGTCCTAGAGGAAGTGGTGGGGGGAGAGAAGGAGGGAGGCAACTGTCCTGGACTATTGGGCACCGAAATATTGGTGGATAAAAGAGTTTAGAAACTCCTAAACTTCTAAAGGGAGCAGCAGGTTCTCTCTGCTGGTGTGTGTCTCTCCTTTATTTCTTGAACCTTGTAGGAGTGGAGTGTGGTGGGGGATTAAGACTAAGGATAGATTGTGGGCTTTCCAGGAATAGAAATGGACTGAATGGGAAGCTAGACCAGCACTTGGCTTTTCCCCAGCAGAGAATGGAGGTGTTCTATGCTCTGACTTTACAGATGGAATTCAATCTCACTTCTACCAGTTACTGCTTGACTGTGACCCAGATGCTTGCTTTTCTGAGTCTCAGGATCCTTATCTATATAAAAGGAACACTAAGAATGATTTTGAGAAAATTAAGATAATGCATGCATAGTGCTAGGGATGATAGCATTAGTCCACCAGAAATCCTCAGTAACTGTGGTTGCTCACAGTATTACTATTAGGTTGAACCCAATAAAAATGCTAGATTTAAAGTCGGAAGTGGCTATACACTAGCAGTTTCCTCTGGCCCCATCTACTAGTGGGCGCGATGAGACCTGCATCTGGTAGGACTGTGGTCTGGTAGTGATAGCTCAGGCTCTGGAGTCGGTTTTACTCCAATCTCAGGTCTACCGCGTGCTTCCCGGGAAAACTTGGGCTGGTCACTCAGTGTATTCACATGTCTGTTTCCTCCCCTGTGAACCACGAATATGAAAGTGTTGCATGGATCACTTGAACTAATACAGGTGAAGTTCCTAGAAGAATGCTTGGCATAGAGCTGGTGCTAAAGAGAAGTGAACAAATGTGGTAGGCTGGAAGAGAACAATTATTATTCCCACCAGAGAGGACATGGGGGATTTACTCAATTCACACACCTGGGCTAGAAGCCAAGCTGTGTAACCCTGAGGCATTGTTCCAGCTGCTTGTCCTCTGCAGACCCCTGTCCTGTCTGGCCTAGCCCAGCTCACTCTAAACTCTAATAATGGTCCATCTGTATGTCTGGCCAGCTGCTTAGCTAGTCATTTCCCGTCCATCAATTCTCCAATATATTTATCCATTTATATCCCTCCATCCTTCCCTTCTTCATGATACCAACTTTTACTGTATTGGATCCTTGAATTCAGTTGCAAATGATCTAAAAACCTAGATACCATTTTTAAGAATCAGATTTATTGACTCAGTTCATTGTTTTAAGGCTATAGTTGGATGAACTGTGATTCTCCCACATAGGTGTGTTTTCCCTATAGTCAAGATCCAGAACATGTCCAGCATCCCCCAAATTCCCTTTAGCCCCTTTATAATCAGCCAGATCTCTAATCCCCAGCCCCTTGATGGCTGCTGGTCTGTGTTCTTTGTTATAAACCCCCCACCCCCAAATGTAGTATGAATGGAATCAAACAGTATGAAGTCTCTTGAATCTGGCTTCCTTTACTCAGATTTATGCATTCCAGAGTCACCCTTGAAGATACATGTATCAGTAGGTTTCTTTTTACTGTTGAATAGTATTCCATTGTATGGATATGCCATTCACCCACTGAAGGACATCTGGATTGTTTTCACTTTTTGACATTATGAGTGATATGGGTTTTTGTGTGAATTTAAGTTTTAAGTTTTCCTGCATAAATACTTACCGGTGAGATTAATGGTTCATAAGATAAGTTACCTTTATATTTAATAAAATGCCAAACTGTTTTTCCAAAGCTATGACCCCATTTTGCATATCCATCAGCCTTGTATTCTCATTCAGTTGCTTTGTATTCTTATTAGCACTTGGTATTTCCTGTTTCAGTCTTTTTTAGCCATTCCAAAGGGTATGTGGTGGTATTTCATCATGGTTATAATTTACAGTTTCCCAAATTTCCAACCATGTATCTTCTTTGGTGATGTGCCTGTTTGAAACTTTTGCTCACTTTTGAGTTGGGTTGTTTGTTTTCTTATTCTGGAGTTTTGAGTTCTTTATATATTCTTTATCAGATATGTGTTCTGCAAATATTGTTCTCCCAGTCCATGGCTTACCTTTCCATGTCTTAATAGTGCCTTCTGAAGAGTGGAAAGTTTAATACTGGTAAAGTTCAATTTATCAGTTTTTTAAATGAGTCATATTTTTGGTACTATAACGATGCAATCCTTTCCTAATGGAAGGTTTCTCTCTAATATTTTCCTAGAAAAATCTTATTTATTTATTTATTTATTATTTTAAAGAGAATAAAACAAAACAGAACAGAAGAAAGCAGATCAGAACAAAACAATGCAAGCAACAGAGGATTTCAAAACAAGACAACAGGAAATCAACAATTGCTACCATAATGTGTCTTGTTTTCTTTGAAATAGTTGTCCATATCTTCACACACAATGAATTCAAACAAAACAGAATAGTATGAAACTGATAAAAACAAAAGAATGAAAGCATTACAGGCCTTCAAAACCAGACAATGGGAAAATCAACAATGGCTACTGTAATGTCTCTTGTTCTCTTCAAAATAGCTGTCCATGCTGCATTAAGTTTTTTGTATTGTATGCAGTATAGGTCAATATTTTTATTTTTGTTTCTCTTTCTCTTTTCTTTCTTTTCTTTCTCCCTTTTTTCTTCTACATATGTATATACAATTGTTCTAGTACTGGTGTTGCAAAGATTATGACTTCACAATCAAATTACCTTTATACCTTGGTTGAAAATCAAAAAACAGTTATGTAGAAGTTTATTGCTGAAAGTGTTCTATTCTTTTGATCTCTGTCTATCTTTTCACCAACACTGGATGTTATAATTAGTCTAGCTTCATAATAACTCTTAACATCAGGTATTGTAATTTCTCCAATTTTGTGCTTCTTTTTCAGAATTGCTTCTTTATTTTCTCATATAAAATTTCTTCATTTTTTGACTTCTTTAAGAATTCTGCTGAGATTTTGATAGATATTGAGGTGAAACTATAGATAAATTTAAGGAGAATAAATGTTTTGATGTTTGTCAGTTCACATACACAGTCTCTCTCCACTTACTTAGGTTGTATTTGAGTACTTTTGGCCAGTTTTTATAGTTTTAGGATACAGACAATGAATATGTTTTGGTGGATTTATACAGTAATGTTACTTTAAGCTTTTTTGTGATGTTGCAACTTGTGCCTTTATAATTTTACTTTTGAATTGTTCATTGCTTGTATAGAGGCCAACACTAGATTTTTGTATATGGCTTTGTGACCTTGTACCATGACCTTGCTAAACCTGCTTGTCCGTTCTATTGGTTTTTATGTAGATTCTTTGTAAATAATCTATAATCTACATTATTTTCTATGTAAGCAATCATGTTTTTCACAAATGGAGACAGGTTTATTTTTTCCTATCTTTATGTTTCTTTTTTTCTTGCCTTATTGCATTGGCTAGAATTCCCAATTCAGTGTTGAATAATAGAAATATTTTTTATCTCTTTTTATTTCTGTCCCCTCCCTCAATCTCCCTCTCCCAGTTCCATCCAATCTATCAGTGTTTATGAAAGTGGGGGACCAATGAAAAATATATTGAGAATCTGGATATCATTTCTTCTGCCAAAAATTCTCTTGCCTAGCTATAGCCACTACCCTCTCACTGGTATCTCCATTCTTGTCTTCTGCACAGAGAAACTGAAACCTTTCTCTAGTTCAGTGAAAGCAAAATCCACACATCTAACCGTAGTATACAGAGATCTACAAAACGTGCCCCTACCTTGCTCTCCAATCTTGTTTCCTTCACTTACTGTGCTTTAGCTATAGACATTTTGTTGCTGGTTCTCAAATGTGCTGAACAGATTCCCACTTGTGACCTTTAATGCTTGCTTTTCCTCTGTCTGATTCTCTATGTTTGTATTGTTCTGATTTTACCTTTAATACTGCTTCCTCAAGAAGGCCTTCTGTGACTTTCTGAGCTAATCTGTCTGCTAGCCTCTGGCTCATTATTCCTACTTTATCTTTTTCATAGCACGTGTAGGTACCTAAAATTATCTTTTTACTTATGTGTTTATTTTTTCTCTCTCTCTGCCTCCTAATGGGCAGGGATTCTGTCCAGTTGTGCACTAGATTACTGCCTACCATGTAGTAGTTGCTTCCAGCTCTATGATCCCAGGAGACTGAGCAAAATATGCTCTCCAACTTATCTTTCAACAAACTGGACAAGTGTCTTGAAAAAGCTCTTGTTCCATATCCATTGTCTTCATCCTACACTCCCAAGCACTCCATAGCTGACTACAGTTTTGCCTGTGGCTGCCATTGCTTTGCAGTGGTGAAGCAATCAGTATTCTCTTCTCCCTAAGACAAGTTCAGTTTCAGTCTTTACCTTACTGGAGACAGAGCAGTTGCTCTGCTGCTCATTTATTTTGGCTCATAGCTTCAGAACTTTCAACCCATAGCTGGTGGTTCCATTGCTGTGGGTCTGAGATTAGGCAGAACATCATGGCAGAAAGGCATGGAGGAGCAAAGCGGCTCACCTCAGAGGAGTTGGGGAGCAGAGTGACGGAAAGAGCCAAGGAGGCAGAGGCTGGGGACCAGATCTAGTCCCTAGAGTCATGGCTCCCTGTTACATTCTCTTCAATTAGGTTCCATGTCCCATGGTTCCATTACCTCCCAATGATGTCACCAAATTTTGATCTCATCAGTGGATTGATTCACTGATGAAATTAGTGCAAAATTAGAACTCTTATGATCCAGTCACTTGTTGAAAGGCCCACTTCTGAACACACGAGACACTGGGGGGACACTTTAGATAAAACCACTTGGTTTAACTACATTCTTGCAAACTATGTGATTCAACAACTATTGATGGAGCTTCCAGTACATGGGGAATAGTTATCAGACACTGGATCAGGTTCTGGCCAATGCAGGTGAAGAAAAGAAGCATGGTTTTTGCTCCCTTGGACTCTTAGATTGGAGCACAAGCTTCAAGAGGCTGGAGACTCTGTTTTATTCATTGCTGCCTGGGCAGCAGCTAAACAAATGCCAGACAGGCAACATATATTTGTCAAGCACATAAATGAAGTAAAGAGGCAATAAGAACCACACCTATGTGTGCATGCACACACATATACATATAATGACAAGTGCTATATTACAGGGAAAAACAGGGTGGTGCTATGAATGCATACATCCAGAAAACCTAACCTAGCTGAAGTTGAGAGTCCTAGGGAGACTTCAGTAAAGAGCCGTTTAGGGTTAGCCATAAAGGAAGAGGAGAAGTCGGTAAATCAAGCATAACTGGCAGATTAGCAGATCTGGTTGTAGAAGTTGGTAAATCTTCTGATCTGATGGTTTCTGTCTCTCCATAAACTGTAAGAAGAACTTACTTGCTGAGAGTGAGAGCATGGAAAGAAAATTAGGGATGTGAGGACAGAGGCCAAGGTATAAAAATGTGTAGGGAAGGGAAGGGGCAAGTTTGACTGCAGTGAGATTTCTAGGCACTACTTTTGGAGGCAGGTGGTTGCTGATGCCTGGTCGCTTTCGGGTCATCTGGCTATGTGACTGCTTCAACACGTGCAGCCTCTTAGATCAAGTTGTTGAGAACTGTTGGTTTCATTCAAGTTTGGGTGACCAGGAGTTGAAGACTTTTGAAAAGAGAGATTACAATGACACACTATGGAATCTAAGTCAGATAAAGGGGAAAGTGAAGTCATGGGGAGAGTGATAAGCTAAACTAGAACCTTGTTTTGTCTTGGGGAGGCTCAGTTAAAAACACTTCCCCACAACCTTCCACTTAGAGCACATATGTACAGTGCTGCTGGCCCAAGAGAGATCAAGCAGAAGCTGTTGGTGAAACTTCTATGAAGATTGCTTAAGAGGAAGAATCGCCTGAGATGGGCCATCTGCTCTTTGTCCTTCTTCATTTGTAGAGTGACATGGGGAGGTGGGAGGGAAGTTACTGTTTTGAGATCATGGGTGTTTATCAACCATTGCCACAGTGAGACTGCAAAACAAATCCCTGAGTTTAGCATCTCAGGAATCTCCTGGCTGGCTGTGATGTAGACGATCTGGGCTCAGCTGGGCTGCTCGGCTTTGCTTCAGGCTATGGCAGCTGGGGTATCACTGCTTCACGTGTCTCTTACCCTCCTTCTGGGGGATGTTCTTCTCGTGGTTGAGGGTAGAAGATCCACAGAGCAAGTGGTAATGTGCAAAGTCTCTTAAGACTAAGGCTTAGGACTGGCACATGGTCACTTGCTGCCTCATCCTGGGTAAACCCAAAGCCAAGAGGTAGAGACAAGTGTTTCTCTTCATTAGTGGGAACAACTGTGGTCACATGATAAAAGGAATGGCTACAGGAGGGTGAAGCACAGAGTGAGTAACGCAATTTACCACAATGGCCATGAAAAGGACCCTCAAACCATGGAGGACTGGGAGGCCAGGGGAGTCCTCAAACAGGTGTTTTCTCCCTGTATTTTATTGGGAGGAGTGAATAGATTCCATTTAGGTTAAGACACTGGATTTCTATCACATGCAACTGAAGACACTAAGTTATTTAGAGAGCTTCAGGATGGGAAGGAAGTGGGGGAACCGATGACTTGGAGTCTCAGTGAGGTAGAAGGAGAGAACCCGGGGAAAGCAGTGAGAATGGTAACATGGTTTGATTGGAGGATAGATATTTTAAATTGGTGATTTCAGGGGCAGTATAATTACTGGTGGTGACAAGGTCAAAAGTGTGACAAATGTGGAAGAGAGGAAATGGAGATGGGGAGACCAGGAACTGAGAAGTCAGGTGTGCAAGGAATTTTCCATTTGGACTCTCAAGGCATCAAAGACAAGTGTAGAAGAGAGAAGACTGAACTCAGGATCTGAAGCCTTTACTGAATTAGGAAAAGCGGTCATTGGGGATCTGGAACTAGATAACGAACTAAGGCCAGACAGTAAGTGTCTCCAAGGAGCCTGGGGTTTTACAAGAAGGTGGAGGAGAAATGTGGATACCCAAGCTCACATGTGTAGTCCAGGCTGCCCTCTGAAATTCTGACTCATATGACAACCCCCAGGCCTTTGCATTTCATGACCCCCAGGCCTCAGATTGGAGACCAGCTCACTATATTTCTCTGCAGACCCAACTCTCCTCCTGGAACCAGGCCAGGCACTTTGGCATCATCCCAGAATTTGCCAGCTCCCTTATCCTGTCATTAAACCCTACTAATTTTATATTACAAAGGTTTCAATCTATTCCCTTGTTAGGGCTCAGCAAACAACACCTCAAAGCAAGGACCTCAGAAGCAGCCTCTCACTGATCTAATCTCCTTCCTTCCTGTCTCTCATTCCTCCATCTTCCCAGAGGGTAGCCATAAAAACTGGAATTCCTCTTCCCTAGGGGGTTCATAGAGACCAGAACCCTTTTCCCCCAAAGACAACAATTAAAACCTGAAAATACCACTCTTTCACCCACCTTTTTTGTGCAAGAGCTGGCCATAAAGAAATTAAGACACTCATTCCTAAAAAGTCCTGCCCCTTACCTGGGAGGAAGAAATGCTATAAATGAAAGATCAAGAAGGATCCAGACAAGCCTTGCTGGCTGTCCCTTGTCAGTCTATCAGGCTTAGGTCACACCCTCTTGATCTCATCGTTCTATGTGGCCATCTCTGAGGCATCAAACCTAAGCATAAACATGAATAGCTCACCCTGGCTCACTAGGTCTTTCCAAGTCATGTAAAATTGTGATTTTTCAAGCAGATATGCTGGTTTCCCTGTTAATCTGTCTTTTGTTCTGGAGTATCAGCCATGACTTTTATGATAGGCAGGAGAGGGATCATGCCTTTTCCACCCCTCCACCCTCCTCTCCTTCATACCCTATTTCAGGTTTCCATCACCCCCTGGGTCCTGCTGCCTCATTCTCCTAACCATGCACCCTGCCTCCTGCGCCTCCCCATGAAATCCATTCTCTAACACCTCAGGGAACCACTCCAATGTTGGAATCTGAAATCACGCTCTGTGCAAGAAGCCAATCATGAAATGCCTGCTTTGTCTCTCGAATGCATGAATATGAAAATGGATTCCTGAAGCTAGCAGGATGGGGGAGTGGTCACAGGGGATGAATAAGAGGCTGCCCGGGAGGTAGACATTCCCCAGGAGAGTCAGGCTTGTCCTCTCCTGGGGGAGCAGCAAAGTGCAGTCCTCTTATCTATACCAACTAGACGGGCTTGGTGGCTGTGGGATACCCTGGATTGCTTGCTGTCACTGCCTTGGAGGTCCCCAGGAGGGCTGAGTGTGGGACAGCAGTGGATGTGGAGTGAGAGGCCTGGGGGTGGGGAGGCCAGATGGCAAGGGGGGGGCGGGTGGGCGAGAAGTGCGAGGAGGGGTTGGCAGCAGCTGAGAAGGATCAATGCCTTTTCCCGCTTCGTGTTTGCGTGTGTTGCTATCCCTGCTCAGATGAAAGAAATTCAAATAGTTATTGATTCCTCACTGAAGGAAGAATGTGGGGATCTGGTCTGGCTCCATTACATCTCTACCAGCCCCTACCCAGCCTACTTCCTGGCCCGGCCTGGACTGTAAAACCACGCCATGGTACCTACCCTGGCTCCTGACTACAGCCTGGTCCCAGCCCCTGCCTAGCACCCTTCAGCTTGGGGCAGCCAGGTGTTCAGTTAAGTGTGTTCACTTTTCTACTTGCCCTTTCATTTAGAGAGGCCAGATCCCTGCCTCAGCCCCTGGGATAGGGAAAAGTCAAACTAGGGTTTGGCAAACTGTGGAGCCTGAGGACCAGATCCAGCCTGTAGTCTGGCCCCTGAGCTAAGAATGGCTCTTACATTTGTAAAGGTTAATACATTAAAACAAAGAAAGAGTAAGGGATGGAAATTACACCTGGCTTGTAGAGTTGAAAATGTTTCCTGCACCGCCCTTTTGCAGTCAAAGCCCTGGTCTCTGTGGTTTTCTGGCTTGTGATTTTACAGGTGATTGTCCCCATGGAGGCACTGACCACCGAGCCCTGGAGCTGCCTCCCCCACAGGCTTCATCAGGGCTATCATCTCAACCTCCTGAGGGCCAGCAAAGTCCTTTCCCTCTCAGCCTCTTTGTAAGGGCTCTTTTGGCTCCAGTCCCCACCTCCAGCCTGGTTGTCCTCCTTGGAGACATACCCAGAGGCCATCAGGTTGGGCAAAGTTTGGGCAGCTTCCCAGAAACTCCTTTGGGTAGCACGAATTCACACGACATGAGTCCAGGGGCTGTGTGTCCCACCCAGTGCCAGCTGCAGAGGCCATACAGGGAGTTGACCTGCCCTGACCACTCAGCTGGCTCCAGCTTTGCGGGCCCTGGCTGCGGAGTTCCTGAGGCTGCCCGACAATCCTAGGTCTCTCACCCCGATGCTGTCGTCCAGGATGACTATGGGCGATCCCCCACACCTCTCTGCCCCTCAGTTTTCTTAGTTTCAAAATAGGGATAACCTTTAAGTACCTGTGAAGGCCGTTTTGAGTATTGAATGTAACATTTTTGTTTTCTGGTTCTGTGTCAGCATTTAGTAGAGAGAACTGCTAAAACAACAACGTATGCTATCTGAATTTCTGGCCTGCAGAGAGAGCAGACATCACAATGTAAAGCTAGAGTCCGTGCTGGGAGCAATTTGAGCTGAGTCACTTTGGGCAGGGCCCTGCTAGAATTTCTCATTGCGAGGAAAGGTTCGGTGGCCAGATGACACCTGAAGGCATGTGTCTGGAAGGGCCCCTTCTCAGGGCCGGGTGCTCCGCAGAAAGACCAGAGCTCAGGGCTGCTGCGTGGAGCCCGCCCCCTCCGGATGTGCAGGAATCAGCAGGAAGATTCATCGATCACCATCGGCAGTGGGCCACGTGGGCTGCCTATTGATTTGAGACCTGCCTCTCCCCGGTCCTTCCTTAGCCCTCCCCCAGCGGGCAGCGAGTCCCTGTGGCCTTCTGCCTCTGACAGCACTAGGAGGAGAGGGGAGGGGGGAGGGACCAAGAAATCTCCCTGATCCCTCCGGACAAAGAGACCTGGCAGCTGCAAGTAATTCGGGACTCTGATAATCCCTAATCCCTAATCCGGCTGCATTTGCACATAAATGCAGTGCCTGGCTTCTGACCCCCAGGGGTCCTGGGAGCGGTTTGGGGGGCTTGTCCCCCTTTATGTCCTCAGTGAATTTTCATTGGCTGAAAGCCCCTCTGGCCTCCTGGCCACTGAAAGATTTCCCAAAGACATGACTTTCTCAGGGTGGAAGAGAATTCCTGCAAATGGGCTTCACAGGGCTGCAGAAGGTTGAGAAGGTGTCTGTGGACTGGCATGCCCAGCTGCTCTGCCACTGTGGGTTCTTGGCCTGCTGGCCCCTTGGAGCTGGTGTGGGCTGTGAGCAGTCGTCCTGGGGGATCACTGTTGCAGACACAAAACAGGGCATCACATCTCAGGAACCAGAGCTTGGCACTTGCGTAGGACAGGTCTTGGTGGTCTTATGAGGACAGAGTTGGAGATACAGTGGTGCTTGTCTCTTTCTCTAGCATTTGTTGAGAACTTACTATGTGCCCGGCCTTGACTCAGTGGTTTGCAAACATTACACCCTTTCTTGCCACAACAACTCTTTAAAATAAAGTAGCTAAAAATTTTCCCCACTTTACAAATAAGGAAACTGTAGCTCAGATCACAGAGGTGGAGTGCTCAGTATCTTAGCATCGGGAAAGGTCAGCGCTAGAATGGAGCGTGTCCCAGTTGCAGACTGCCTTGCTGTGTCCTACTGCTGGCCCATTCCTCTGAAGATAGAGGACCCCAAGCACAAACTGAGCACCCTCCCAGGCCTTGGAGCAGAGTGGTTAAGAGTTTAGGATCTAGAGCCGGATCTCCTGCATTCGAATCTCAGCTCCACCCTGGAGTAGGGGCAGAATGCAGTGAGGGCTGGAGCAAGATGTCCCTGCCTGGGCTCCTGAGGGGCTGCTATCTGTCTCCTCTGGGCTGAGGACTCCTTTTGCCAGGGAATGTGTCCACCAGGATCTCTGTTCTTCTATTAGATGAAGATCATGTTCCCGCTATTTGAAACTCCTTGGGTCCCTTTCCAATCACTTCGTGGCCTTTTCCCTGAGGCCACTTCCCACCAGGTCACACAGTGTGGTAAGGAGGGAGCTCCTTGTGGGTGTGAAGATGTGTGGGGTGTTAGGGTATTGGAGAGGGGCTGAAGCCAGCATGGAAGTCTGCAAAGTGCACACCTGGCCTTCCAGGTCCCCATCATGCGTATTTGTCACAGTATTTCATTCAACGTATTTATGATACGTAAGTGTCTAGGCTTACTAGGCAGAAGGCCCTCCATTTGGGGACCCACATGGAGCACTACTAGTGTTCTGGGTGGCCTGGGCATGGAGTTGACCTGCCAGGGTTCAGCCCTTTACAGGCAATGTGACCTTGAGGAACTTACTAAATCCCCTGTACTTCCTACCTTTTCATCTATAAAATAGCAGCGTTTACCTCAGGATCATTGCATGAAAGATTATACATACACAGGGCTTAGACAAACTGCCTCATATGTAGCAAACCTGGCTTGGATTTAGCTTTTATATCCATTTTGGAAGGGAAGCCTTTATAAGGATTCACCTAACTTCCCCTGACCCGAGGTGACCATGCGAAGACCAGAGGGGAAATGTTAGGAGGGAAACTGAACGCGGGAGTTGAGTTTTACCCCACTTTTGCTGTGTAATGTTTTGCTAATTCCCTAATCTGTCTGTCTCTTTTCCCGTCTCCAAACTGGAGATAAACCGAGAGAAGTTAAATGAGAAGGTATCTTTGATCATACCCGGCCTCTCATCTGCACGTGATGAAAAGTAGGTGATGTTTTTCTTTGGAAACATCCCCAGTTCTTTCAGTTGTTCTTCCCTCTTTGTTTCTACCCTTCTCTCTGGTTCATGGACACCTGCTTCATTTAATTTGTACAACCATTTGAAGGAGGTGGGCCAGACTGGGAAACTGAGATTTGGGAGGAATGTGATTTTCCTATGGTTACACAGTGATCAGTGTGAGAGCCAGAGTTTGGGCCATGAGTCTTAGGGAAGGAAAAGAGCGAGGGTCTCATCTTCTATGTGATCCATCCATAAGCAGAGCTCAGGTATAAGCTGTGCAATTGCTACTGACCCCCCTAGAGGTGTGGGAGGCCTTGTACACCCCCATTTTACAAAGAGTAGGCAGCGTCAAGGACGTAATTTGTCCTTTCTCGAGTAGAGCTGTCTCTCTAGGCCAGCTCTTTGGAGTTGGAAAGTGGTAAGTAAACATCCCTAAAACTGGCTTTCAGCAGGCTCAGCTCTGCAACCCAATTTTTTGCTGCCTCTAGAAGGATGGGGCATAATGACTATGAGATGATTGGTACTTTCCCTCCCTGGATTGGACACCAGCTTCTAGAATTCCCTCAGGGGCTAACCTCTAATTTCAATATGTTAATATGTGGAATCTAATGGCATATTTATTGCTTATGTAGATGCTAGTTATTTACATGGGAAACTGATTTATCTATTAGATAATTAGTAAACTTCAATAATTGCAAAAACCTTTTAGCAATCAGTTGACATTTAATTAACATACAATAACTGTCTTATTAAATCTACATTAAATGCCTATTGGAGTTAATTAAAACTCATACCTATGACTCCACATTCTTTGGGAATCCTCATTAAAGCTCACCAGTAAGAAGGCAGACAGGAAAATTCCCTGGAAAGCACTTTGTAATGGAGTCGCTTGAATGGTGCTCATTTATTCAGTGCCTATTCTGTCTTTAAAAAAACAACAAGCAAAGCAGAAACAGGCCTTGCCTTCAAGGAACTTAGAGTCTGGTGAGGAGTGTAGGAATTAATCAAATAGTCACATAGACTAATTTTATCATGCAACTCTGATAAATGCAACAAAGAGCAGCCACTGAGCTGGGAAAATCACAGGGCGGGTGTTTCAACCCAGTCTTTGGGGTCAGGCTGGCCCCTTGAGCTGAGCTCTGAAAGTTAAGTAGGAGCTATCTTGAGAAACAGGGCTGAGAAGGTGGCATAGCAGAGGAAACAGCGTCTGCAAAGGCTCTGGGAGGCAGGGAGCACGGCCGGGAAGAGAGACTAAAGCCCAGTGTTTATAACAAGGTACAAAGTGGGACACAAGGCTAAGGAGCATTTTCCTGTAAGCAACAGGAAATTGGAGTCAATGTGTGGGTGCACATGTGCATGTGTGTGCATGGGTGCGCACATGTGTGGAAATGCACATGATTAGATTTGTGTCACAGAAGGCATTCTGGCTGCAAGGCGAGTGGGCTGGTGGGGACATGAATGGACATGTATAAATCAGTCAGGAGGCCACTGCAATAGCATGGGTGACAGGAGCTGGTATCTTGGGCTGGATGATAGATAGCAGTGAGGATGGGAAGACATTGAAACATTCAACCATCAGCAGTTGTTGACAACTGGAAAGGAGGGATGAAGGAGGACTTCTTCCTGGCTGCTGCAACAGGCAGGCTGGTGCCATTCACTGGGAGAGGCCCAGATAGCCAAGAAAAGACATGAAGTAGACAGTTAGATATACAGGCTTTGAACTCAGAAGGGAAGCCAGGGTTGAAGATTTTAAAAATCTTGGTACTTGGCTCCCACATCAGACATTCTGATTTAATTGGCCTGGGTGACCGGTGACTTTACAAGCCAAGTTTGAGAATGAATGGTCTACAAGTAGGAAATATAAGAAAGCAGGAACATATGAAAAGGGTTTTGTTATCCACTGCCCTGATTTAGCTCAGTTCAGCCAGACCCGTCCTCATGTGCCCATAGATTCATGATGAAATTGTTAATGCTGTAAGGAATGATCACACTGCGACTGCTGAGTGCTTCCGGTGCTCCTGACACTGTGTTGAATGCTTTGCTCCTGTTCTCTCATTTGATCTCCACAACAGAACAATGAACTGGATTATAGTCTCAATTTTACAGACCAGGAGACAGAGACCCTGAGAGTGAGTGTCTTGCTCACTGTCACACAGGTGCTATTAAGTGGAAACTGGGATTCCAATTTAGATCTGTTGAATTCCAACTCCAATCTGTTGTATTCCAAAGAGCTTGTGCCCTATCACTGTGATATACCACTAGTCTCACCATAAGTCCAGATCCAGGCTGTTTAATGCACCCTTCTCACAGGTTATAAATCAGACCAAGGATATGGAAGGATTCCTCAGTTCCACAGACATTCAAGGGAGGGTCCTGGTCTTAGCAAGAAGTTCTTAGCTTTGGTTAAAGAAGGAAGCAAAACATATCTATTTGCAGGTGAACTTCTCCTTCCCCATGAACTTCCTGCAGGTTTTAGGACATCAAAAGCTGACAGCATAAAGAATTAATTGTATATTGGGAAGGCCAAGAAATTATTACAAAGGACCCTAAGTTAATACACATCGCCAAACTTTATTGATAAGTCAGCACTTTCCTAAGTAACTGAACGTTGCTTAGGAGAAAACAATAAGGCTTTGTGGCCAAAGAAGTTTAGAAACTGTTGGGCCCTAGATCTTTTACTTTGCTACTACAAAGCTCCAAAGGTATATAGAGAGTATGCATTTTCCTGACCTTGTTTAACCGAAGAATGCTACTTTTCTTTGTCTTTTTCTAAACAAAGCATCTAGCTCAGTAGTTCTCAACCTGTGGGGTCCCAAACAACGTGCATCAGAACCACACCTGAGGGGCTTCTTAAAATGTAGCTCTCCATCCCCACCCTGAGATTGTGCATCAGAAATTCCCGGGGTGGGTTGGGCCATTTGATCATGTGTACTGCTGGATGACTCTCATGCCCACTGAGCTTTTAGAGCTATCCCCCTAGAAGGATTCATGTTCTGAGAAAGACGCTGTAGGAAGGACTGTTGTGGGTTGAATAAATAGATCTTAATTTCTGTGAATTACTATTTAAGAGTCAGTATAGGTGCTATGATAAACAAATTGCAAATGTACCTTGAATTATTGCCAAATCTACAATATTTTTTGTTAAACATTAATGCTTCCCATCAGGTGGGACTACAAGTACAATTCGTTTCCTGTGTGGAGGGAGCGAGGTGTTCTGCAATTCACATCAGGTTCTCAGGTCCCCTCATGTCGGCACAGAGTCTGCAGAGGCTGAGAGAGCTTCTGCAGCTGTGCCCTGGGCACCTGGGGGTAGTGAGGTGCCTCAGACACTGGAGGAGGCAAGGAGAAAGGTGTTTCTGATTTTCCTGTTTCGATTAGAGCAATTGTACTATGATCCATTCACATTTTGTTGGAAATCAGTTTTGACTGCTTTGCAGGAAATAAAAAAAAAAAAAGAAAAAGAAAAGAAAAGAAAAAGAAAAGAAAAAATAAAAAAAGAGAAAGAGTTTGCTGACTGCTGATGCAATTCCCTCCTTTGTCAGAGGAGGGATCTGTGACCCAGAGATGGAAAGAGACTTTAGAGATGGAAAGAGACTTTTCTGGCCACTCAGCCTGCCCACTGCAGAGCCAGAATAGGGAACTGGACTCCCTGGTTCTTCCTGAATTGCTGCACAGAATCTCAAGGCTGTTAAAATGCAGTCCACAGCCCGTGTGGCCAAAGTCAGCTGTAAGTCAGAGCGGGGGAAGCAGTCCAAGGAGAGCTGGCGCCTTCCTCCTTGGGGCTGACCTCCCTCTCTGGCCTCGCCCTTCCCCTCCTCGCTGCCTTTCCTGAGCACCTAAGCATATGTATGAAGCTGAAATCAAACGCCTGCCTCGGACTTGACAGAACTGCTGAACTAAGAGCCATATAATGTCCTCTGCTGAAGGACATCCCCTTGTCAAGATAAGGCTTGGTGAAGCTCCGCAGGAAGCCAGCTTCCAGGGCGGGATCATGTATATTCATGGGGCTCCTGCCTGCCCACTGCCCCACCCCCAGGCTCCCCGCCAGCCTGCTGACCGCCCTGGAGCCCTGGAGCACTTGATGCTTGATGAAGCCGGTGGGTTTGGGAATCTCAGGCTGGCAGCGCCCCACCTGGCAGGGCTGAGGAGGGTGTGTGTCTGCCCTCCTTGATTTCCCTTTTGCCATTTGTCTGCACTCTGCAGCACCAGAGATTCAACAAATACATGCTGTGGACACCTCGGCTCCGTGTTCAGAGCAGAGCCTAATCTCCCCAGAGAGCGTCTCCCTGGACACTGCCTGGAGCTTCTTTTCCTTGCCTTCAGCTCCAGGTCCTTCATACTCCTGTGCTTTTGCTGGGCTTCACCTCTCTGTCTGGGGTTGCCTCTGCCTTCTCCTTTTAAAGTCCAGCTCAAATGTCACCGTTCCCAGGGCCCCATGCAGGGAGAGAGAAGTGTGGATGATGTCCTGGTCACGATACCTGCTCCAGCTGCCACTGCAGAGGCCCACAGACAAGTCAACTCACATGACAAAGTTTTCTCCCAGCTGTGGTAGCAGTTGTATTTTTTTTTTCTCTGAGTTCCCTCCCACACTTGCAGACAACTGTCTTCTCCCTGTATCTTCCCATGGTCCTTTCTCTTGCTGTCTCCCAGTTTCTTCTTCTTGTGAGGGTGCCAGTTTTATGACTTCATTTTATCTTAATCTCTAAAGGCCCTATCTCCCTACACAGCCATATTCTGAGTTCTGGGGGTGGGCAGAGTAAGACTTCAACATGTAAATTTTGTAGGGGGTATAATTTAGTCCATAGCGTGTATGACAAAAGTCTTCCCCCATGTAGCAGCTTTTATTCTGCAGACGGCTTTATTGTGTACATGAATTCTGCAAGTCAGGACACCAGGGTGGCTTGTCTCTGCTCTAGGGGAACTCGGAGGCCGGGGCTTGAGCCCTGGGAAGGCTCCATCTTCACCAGCCTGGCCTGTGCACTGGGATGACACGAGGACCAGGTCAGCCATGGAAAGCCCTTTCCACATGATGAGGCTTCATAGCATGGTGGCTGCAGGGCACTGGAGCTTCTTGCCTGTGGCTCAGGGGTCCAAGAGCAAATGCTCCAGTGGACGAAGTAGAGCCTCATTGACTTTCGGGACAGGAACCCTTCTCTTGTTCTCTGTTGATTGGAGTCACAGCCCACCTAGACTCAGAGAGGAAATAGGTTCCATCCACACTGGGAAAGAGTGTGTGAGAAGAAAGGCATGGTTGTGGCCATTGTTTTTGCAAATGTAGTCTGCTATGACTGAGGTAAGTAGACCTCAAAGAGGTACCTTGTAGTCATCATCATGGGCTGTGCTGGAGACTCTTGCAATCAGAGGAAAGCAATTTTGGTTCTCTTTTGCATATGTGCATGTTTGAGAGTTCAATGTCTTTAATCTTCATGTTTATGTGTTATAAAGCCCACATCTCTTGCCTGCTAGCTATTGGCTTTGGAGGTCAGTGAGAAATTCCTCCCAGAGCAATCAACACTGGGCAAGAAACATGGTAAATACCCATGGTTCTTGAGTTCCCTGTGGAGTGAACATTTAGAATCATCTGTTTGTTTAATCAGCGTACATTTCTCCAGTGCCTTCAGGGGGCCCAATGTTGTATTTAGGAACTTATCCATCACTTGTGCAATAACGAGTATTTGTGGATTTTGTCATTCAACAAATGGTGTCGTTGTTCAGTCATTCAACAAACACTGTTACAGCATTTACCCTGGGGAAAGAAGGGACTCTTGGCAGAGGGGCTACTCTCCAGCAAATGCTGTGCTCAAGATGCATCAGGCAAATTCTAATAGCATCGCGTGTTTCATTTTGCCCATTATGACACCATTATATTTTAAAGCTTGTCTTTCTAACTCTCCTATTTTTCTTCTAGACTGCATTCCTGCTATATGGCTCCAGTTTCTCTAACCATTAGGAAGGTATTACAGTTACTGGAGATTCATCTATCATTTTATGAGCCTCTTTCAAGAGAGGAAATAACAGGTTGTTTCAAGTGCGAAGCGACGGCTCACAAAGCCTTGCGGAACAGGCGCCTCGTTCCCAGGGGATCAGCCAAGCGGTGTTTATCTTTGACACAATAAGCAAAAGATCAGAAATGATTACAACAAATGGCAGAATAAACAATCCATCCACAGCAAAGGGCACCTGCCCAAGTGCTGGAAATTGAATCCATACAGCTGCCAATTGCAGACTGTAGTCCTGATGGCTCCATCGCACGCTGAGGGATGCGGAGGGTGGCCTGGTCACCGCCTCACCCTATCCCTGCTCCAAAAGCCTCAGCATTCTGATACCCAAATGAGAACACCTTCAGAGGGTCTCCTGGCCAGGGCTCAGAAAGCACGTCAATTCTTAGGACTTTGTTTTATCCTTCATCATACCCTTGTTGCCTAGAACAGTGTCTGACACATTCCAGGCACTCAGCAAACCCTGTTCACAGAATGGACCCATGCATGTCTGAGGGACCTGGCCCCTACCTATGTCTCCAACTCCAGTTCTTGTTTCCCTCTTCTACTTTTCACTGAATGCCTAGTTCTAGAATCTACCGTCTTCATTTCTTCCAGGGCTCCTGTGCATGCTCTGCCTCTTTGCTTGGAAAACTCTCCTTGACCTCTTTCCGATTCACTCCCTACACCCTTTAGGTCTCAGCTCAGCTACCTCTTCTTCCAAGAAGCCTTCCCTGACCACCCCCCACCCCCAGGCCTATCTGTCCTACGGCCGCTTTCCTTTCTCACATTCACTTTCATAGCCCTTGTCTATGCTCCCCACTAAGATGCAAGCTCCTCTAGGGCAGCAATCATGTCTTGCTTACTGCTTTTCGCTGCAGAAACAAGCAGCCAAAGGCTGCAGGCTCGGGCTTCCCTTGCATAGTGTACAGCTGCTGTGAGGAAGCGACTGCCCAGCCAGGGCTGCATTTCCCAGCCGGGCTCCCACTCGAGCAACTGTTTTTTTGCTGCTGAATGTGAGTGGGAGTGGCATGGATCACTTCTGTAAAAAACTTTTTAAGTTAAAGGCCCTAGTCCTTCATATTCTCTCTCTTTCCTCCTTCCCCAACTGGATACAAAGGACCTAGGTGCAAAAGGACTCGGAAGAGACACGCTGGAAGAACTTTAAATCCCCTAGTCACTGACTGAACCAAGTTTCCCAGGAGAGAGGACCAAAGGCACCATCTGCTTTGGACTTTGCATGAGTGCAAAGTAAACTCATATTGTGTTGCACAATTGATACTTTGGGGATGCTTGTTACAGCAGCCAGCATACACTGACAAATAGACTGCTTTATCTCAACAAGTATTTGTTGACAGGCAAGTTTCCAGGATACAGAGGCCTTGCACCACATCTGGGCAGCCACCCAGGGCCAGCACTTCCCAGGAACCCATGGTCTGGCTGAGGGGAGTAATTTGGAAGTCAGTTCACATCATTGTTAAGACCATCGATTTATTAGATTAAGATGCACTGAGCCTTGCCCCATTGGGAAACATAAAGATTCTTTGCTCATGGATAGAAATGGCATTATTTAAAGAGTGTCTTAATTAAAATCGGCAAATAATGGCCTTTGACAAAGCATATTAAATAAAGTGTCATCCCCCCCCCCCATGAGGACTGTTCTTTACTAAGTCCTGCAGATGCCACCTTTTCCCTTTGTCCCTATAGGACAGTTCTCCGGGAGGCCTTGAACTAACTCAATCTTCTCCCTCGTTTTTTCTCCAGAGTAACTAGAATGTACTGGGGGTGCAACATCCCGAGAGAGGGGGAATTTTCCAGAATAGAATGGCCCTGTTTGATTCAGCTCTTACAGAAACAGGCTGCCCTTCAGCGTGTCAAGCCACATCAACCAGAGTATAAAACCCAGAAAGCAGCCTCCAGAGTCCCCCAGCTATGGTTCCAAGGTGATGTATAGTCAAGACGCCATCTGCCCTGGGCAGCTTTCTTGAGCCTTAGGGAGCCTGACCCTCAAAGAATTTTAGGCTTCTATTGTCTCTTATTGTGTATTTGTAAGTGACATGTAACTTGTGCTTCTGATGCATATAATCTGTACCTGGCCTGGTGAGCCTGTGTTGAGAATCGTTTCTTGCTATCTTCTCTGCCCAGCTGTGGTTCAGTTCTTTTCATCTCTCAACCACCCGAGAACCCCTGAGTTAGTGTCTTGCTCTCTGCACTCAGATCTGGCTAACACTCACTTTAACTGTCTCCGCCTATTCCCCATTGTAACTGTGAGGTTGTTCTAAAACCCAGAACAGACCTCACTGCTGCCTGCTGCATTTTGGCGAAGTCCACTCTCCTTAGCTAACATTCAAGGTCCTTCAAGGGAGGCATTCTTGATTCCTTCCCTCATCTGTCTTCTATGAATCCATTTCATTTCCACAGTGTTTTGGAGAATCTAAGTCTCCCTCTCCCTCCATTCATACCCTGAGAATTTCTGCATGGGATACTTTGCTTTTCTTCCTATCAGTGTATGCCCAGGCTTCAAAGTTTCTCCAAACACCACCTTTGCAGGGAGCCTATCTGAATTGTCCTCTTCTGAAATTCCACAGCCCCTTAGTTGTGCCTTTTCAGAGCTTTTATTAGCCCAGGAGTTCTTAAAGACAGGGCCCGAAGATCAGTCCTGCGATGTGTTTAAATGACTTGCAAAGTGATGCCAGCGAGCAAGGGTGGGGATCTAGGGAGGTGAAGCAGAGAAGGAGGGATAGCCAACGTAAGGACAGGTTCTTGAGTTTGTCACCATTGCAGGCCTTAAGAACAGAGTCTTAGGATTGTTTGCCTGGGGAATGGAAAGTGTCCCCACAGATAGCTTCCCTTCCAGGATGCACATGTGCAGTCTGAAGAGGTTCCTGCAGGTAATTCTCCCTGGGACTTCAGAGAAGGCCAAGGCAGGAAGTGAGACACATGTGTCACCACCTCAGATGTGGCTCTGTCGCGTTTCACCTGCAAGATGCTGGTCAAAACCTGTACATAGCTGGTCACGCAGTCAGTGGTAGCTGGAGTGCCAGGGATGCTGAGATGTTTTAAAGTGATATGTGAGAGATCTAACTTATAGACCTCCCAGTCTATCTGCTATAACAGTCTTTGTGTACATATTGTTTCCTTGGGATTCTTTGAAGATAAGAGTTATAGTTTCTCTCTAGTATCCAGCCTGGGACTTGGTAATAGAAGGGCTCAGTTATGCTGAATGTACTATTCAAATTGTTATCTTTCTATGTAGAGAAAAAAAATATATAGCATATCCAAAGGAAACCATTCTTCAAGATGAATTACAAATGAATGGGGTTAGGGTAGCTATACTCACAGAAAACCTTCAACCGTGCAGTAATAGTAACAGTTAATATTTACATGGTCTTGCTACATTCCAAGTGGTTTAAGTGATCTCTGTACAAGCTTCTTTGGCTCTCATAACATCCAAAGAAATCAAGTGTCAACATTATTATTCCTACTTTACAGATGGAGAAATGGAGGCGGGGGGGCCAAACAGTTTGCTGAAGGTCTCATGGTTGCATGGTGCAGAGCTGGCATTTGGTTTGGGTGGTGGTCTAAGCCCTGCACCTGGGCCTGTGGGATCACATCTACTGCATAGCTGCAGGGACTTGCCCGGGACAGGGTGGGGCTCCTCCTGCCTGGTGCTCCTCTGGCTCCCCTCCTAGGATCTGGTGGAGGCAGGGGATTTGCTGAGGTTTAATTTTACTAAAGTTGATAAATGTCTCAAAATGTATATTACATTCATTTTAACTCCTGTTTCTGTCCACAGAGAAGGAACGAAGTACAGGGAATTATCTTCTAAGTGTTATTTTCTCTTCTTGCAAACCAAAAAAGAAAAGAGCATACAGATTTGAGTCACAAGCAAAACATAACTGCAAAAGAAGAAAAACAAATAATAAGGAGATGAAAAAGTTATACCTTACTTAGGAACAAAGAAATAAATAGGTACAATCCTGTGCCTTTCCCTCCTTGCCTTTCTCATTGTGTGATCTGAGCTGGCTTGGCTGGGACCCTGGGGAACAGGTTCTACCATTCCGTGCTGTGAATCCCTCTCAGGTTAATTTGGTAACATGGATCAGAAGCCTTAAAAGTTTGTACATGCTTCGATCTGGAACAGATCCTAAAGCAACAGTCAAGGATGTATGCAGAGATTTAATTAGAAGTGTATTTACCAAAAACATTGTTGATGGTAGTGAAAATGTGAAAGCAACTTCAGTGTCTGACAATTGGGCTGGCGATGTATCACAGTAGATTAGTAGACAGCCATTAAATAATGTAGAATATAATATTTAATGGCATGGAAAGATGTACATGATAGAGTGGTAAGTGAAGAAAAACAGGTTATAAAACAGAATAAGTGAGGCTGATAAGACATGAGCACAAACAAACATGAGTTGGAGCCTAGACAGTAGGGGGAGAAAAGTACATACCCTGAGTCTGGATTGTCGGAATCAAACCACAGCTGTGCTAAAAACTAACTACGTGAGCTCAGGCAAGTGACTCAACCTCTCTGTGCCTTAGCGCCCTCACTTGGTAATCGGGGTTGCATAATAGCATCTATTTAAATAAGGCAGCGCCTATAGTGCTTAGAAGTGTGCCTGCTGCATAGGAAGCAAAAATTTTCAGTGCTATCAGGAATCTAAGGAGAAGTCTGTGGAAAGTGGAGCCCACTTTCTTGCAGGAGGTATGGGCCAGCTTCAGAGGCAGCAGCCCTTGTTTTTGCAGAATTGTTTGAGTTTTGAACAATGAAGGGCTTTGGAGGTGGAGCAGGAGCAGGGGCAAAGAGTTTTCCCCAGGAGGCCCACCACAAGGCTTGCCCAGACTCTTGCCCATGGCTCTGCTCCACTGAGCCACACCGGCCCTTGCAGGCACAAGGCTGCCGGAACCAGGGGAGTTTGCTCTTGGTTTCCACAGCAGCTCCCTTCTGCTGCCTTGCTGGCCAGGCCTTTCCTTTGCCTGTCTGTGCGCTGCATTTCCTGTTTTGCTAAAAGCGGCAGCCTTATTGGGCAAGTTTTAAAACGCAAAGTGAAGGCTTGTGTTAAGAAATCTACATGCTTTTATTTTATTAAATAAAATAGTTGTGTTTTTTGAAAAAAGATTCTGCTAAGCCAAACTTTAGGCAATACATTAATCTTACAGCATTCTTGCGTGTTAGAGTCTCAAGTGAGCGTTCAAGTCATGCAACTGAACGTGGAGAAATGTAGCAAGAGACTGGAAAACTTTGCCCAGGATGTCAGGGCAGTGCTGTGCTCAGAGTTCTTGGTTCTGGATTCCCAGTCAAGTTCTGAGGACAAACCTACAACGCTGGTACTGGGCTCAGAGAAGTAGATGGAGGCCGACTGGCTCAAAATGAAGATGATTGCTTTTTTTTTTTTTTTTTTTTTTTTTTTTTGCGGCACCAGGGATTAAACTCACAACCTCACGCCTGCCTGACAGGTACATAAGCCACTGAGCCAAACTCCCAGCCCTGGTTTTTTGAGGCAGCGTTGCACTGTGTAGCTCAGGCTGGCCTTGCGCTCGCGTTGTAGCCCAAGCTGGCCTTGAACTCACAACGCTCCTCCTACCTCAGCCTCCCGAGTGCTGGGATTAAAGGCGTGCGCCACCACGCCCAGCTGAATATGATTGTTTTAACGGGCAAAACTAATTGGAACAGGCTGGGCGTGGTGGCGCACGCCTGCAATTGCAGCACTTGGAAGGCTGAGGCAGGAGGATCTCTGTGAGTTTGAGGCCAGCCTGGGCTACAATGTGAATTCAAGGCCAGACTGAACTGCACAGTGAAACCCTGTCTCAAAAAGACAAAAAACAAAACAAAACAAAGCACCGAAAAACCAACCAAACAAACAAACTAATTGGAACAGAAGTAATAGTGATAGTAGGCAGAGTGAGTTTCCCATTATTAGAGGCATGTAAGTCAAGATTGGAGGACTCTTGGGAAATGGTGCTGCTAGACTAGTTAACTTCTGGCTTTTCTTCCAGTTTTGAGATTGCACCATACCATGACTTTTTATTTTCTTTTTAAACAGTTAATTATTTTAACAACAAAAGATTTCAAACATACGGAAATGAAGGAAGAAACAATGTAACAGAAACTCATGGTACCGTCCAGATTTAATATTTTCCTATTCCTTCTATTTCTAAAAAAGAAAAGTTACAGAAACAACTAAAACCCCTACATTTTCTTTCCTCCTTAAAAGTATCCATTAGTAGTCAGTTTTTATTTTTTGTTAGTGCATGTTTGCTTTTCATAATGATTACATTTCTTGGTACATGTGGGGGCTTGGAACATGTATATAGCACATCTCTTTTCTCATCCCTCCTTTCCTCTCCTTCCACCTTTTTAAACTTTTTTGTTAGTACATTCATAAACAATGTGTGGGGTTGCCTTTTGTGTTCTCAAAACTAATGTCAATAGTATTGTACTGACAGCATCTCTTTGCAACTGATGTTTTTCATTTAGTGGTGTTTTAGACTTAACCACGTTGGTGCACAAAAATTTAGTCCATGTACTTCAATAGTGCCATAGTCGTTCATTGTTTGAATGAACCTCGTGTGATTGATTTATTCTGTCTTCATGAACATTTTGGTTGCTTCCTAATTTTTCTTCATCATAATATCTACAGTGAAAAAGCTGGGTCCTATGATGTGCACATCTTTAACTTCACCAGATGTTGGCAAGGTACTCTTGAGAGTGCTACGCCCATCACAGCCTCTCTAGCAGTGGAAAAGTTCTGATTCTTTCCATCCTCCAAAATGTGTGATGTTATCAGCCATTTTAATGTTTGCAATCTGATAAGCATGAAAAGTTATTTCAATCTTGCTTAAATTTATTTTTCTTTTCTTTCTCTCCTTCCTCCCTTCTCCCCCACCCCCATGCCCCAACCCCAACTCCATTCCTTGCTGTCTGTCACCTTGTGCTACCCAGGACATCCTAGTTTGTTCTTGGATTTAAAAGAAATACTTCCAACGTTTGCCACTGAATTTTGGTAAATACCTCTTACCAAGTTAAAGTTCTCTCCCTGGTTTAAGAGGTTTATTAAAATCACAATTTTATGTTGTGGACTTTCATCAATTGTCTTTTAAAATCGATTGAAATGCTCACATAGTTTTTCTACTTTCATTTGTTAATCTGGCAAATTAAAATGGTAGGTTCTTTTCTTTTTGCTTCAGTTCTTTTAAAAATGAATAAAATATTTCAGATAAATTTGAAGCCCTGTATGCTCCGAATAGAATCCTCCTCCTGCAGTAAACATCACCCTAAATTCAGTGTTTACCATTCTCCTGCATATTTTCGTACCATTGCTACATATGTATGTATCATAAACAATATGTGGTGCTGTTTTGCATGCTTCAAAGTTTATATAAATGGTGTCTTACTATGCATATTCCACAAATTGCTTTTCCATTTTGATACTTAGCTCTAGTTCACAATGACACTGCATTGTGTCACTATACTGTGATTTATTTCTTCTTTGTTTAGAAACACGATACTTTTAAAACATTTTAGCTACTTCAAACCATGTTTCAGATAAATATGCAAAACTTGCCTGCAAAACTGCCTCACTGGACCATGGGATATAATTTTTTCCCCAAAGTTGTTAAATATGATGAATCTTAACACACTCCACGGGGTATAATTGGAGATCTGGTTTTCCACTTTCTTACCAAAATTTGGTGTTGTCAGGCTTTTAATGTTTGCTAATTTGGTGGCTATAAAGTGATATTGTATCATTGTTTTAATTTGAATTTCTGCAACTTACTGGTATGTTACATATTATCATATATATTATTGCCCCATTCATATTTCTGTCCTCTTTTTCTTATTGATTTTAAGATTTTAAAAATATGTGTACAGTCTGAATATTAATCATTGGTCATGTACATTACAGAGATATTCTCCTACTCTGTGAGACCCGTCTTTTCTTCCAACCTTTTAAAATTGCGAAATGAAATGTATAGTCAGAAAGATGCTTACGACACAAATATGTTCAGTATAATTACAAAGTGAATGCCGATGGGAATTACCACTCAACTGGAGAAGTAGGATGCTCCAGTTCCAAACACCCCTCATGTGTCCCTTTCTGTAAGTGTAGTGTTTATATTAGTTGGATATAAATCCCACTATCCTGATTTTTATTGATCACACTCCTGCTTTTCTATCTAGTTTAGCCACCCATGTAGACATTCTAAACATTACAGGTTAGTGTTGCCTGCTTTTGAATTTCATGTAAGTGAAATCATTTTGTACTTCTTCCTTTGTGTCCTGCTTCTGCAACTCAGTGTGTGTTTGTAAGATGAATCCTTGTTGTGATATGGGCTTCAGTTCCTCATCTTCTCTGATGGTGGTATTTTACCAAATGAACATTCTGCAGTGTATTTATCTGTCCTACTGCTGATATTTCCCCCTCTGGTTTTCAAACAATTCAATCAACATCACAATGAACATTCTTGTTCATGTCTCAGGGTGCACATGTGCGTGAGTCTCTCCAGGGACTATACCTGGGAGGGGAGTTTCTCAATCATGAAGTATGCATACCTTCATCTTGACTAGAGAGTGCCAAACTATTTTCCAAGTGGCTGTTGTGGCTTGTCTTGCACGGTGCTTGTGGTAGCTATTGTTGAACGACGTTTTAAATTAAAATAGATTTTTTTTTTTTTGTCTTATAGTGTCTTGTTTAAGAAAGTCTCTTCTACCCTGAAGATATTTTCCTGAATGTTTAAATTTTTTTCTTCTCTATTTAGGTTTTTAGTCTACCTGGAATTAATTTTTGTATATGATAAAAATCACAGCTTTCAGTTTATTATTTTCAGTAAAGGGGGGCGATTGTCTCAGTGCCATTTATTGAAGATGTCATTCTTCGCCTGTTGGTTTGTAACACACCTGTCACATAGCAAGTTTCCATGTAAAAGTGAATATTTTTACTGAGGAGAGTCTTTTTTTTTTTTTTTTTTTTTTCCGGCACCTGGGATTGAACTCACAACCTTGCTCCTGCCAGACAGGCTTTTAAGCCACTGAGGCAAACTCCCGGCCCTAGTTTTTTGAGGCAGGGTCACACCCTGTAGCTCAAGCTGGCCTTGCACTAGCATTGTAGCCCAAGCCAGCCTCGAACTCAGAATGCTTCTCCTACCTCAGCCTCCCGAGTGCTGGGATTAAAGGTGTGCGCCACCACGCCTGGTTCGTTTCTTTAGGTTTTCAAGTTTAAAAACATAATGCTTATCGTGTCCTACTATAGTTTTTAGTCTTGATTTCACTGATATCCCCTTTTATCTTCCCAATTTTGGCTATTGATACTTGTTTTCTTAAATCTATTTTCTTAAGTCTTTTTAGAGAGACATTTGGTCTTGATCTTTTATATTGTTTTCTTGTTTTTTATTTTATTAGTTTCTGTTCTTAACTGTAATATTTCTTTTTTTTCTATCTTGTTTCTGTTTGTTCTATGGCTTCTTTTATTGATTCTTGACTCAAACACAGCTCATTTGTTTTCTAACTTTATTTTAGTGTATTTTCAGTTACAAATTCTCTTACCACTACTCTTCTAGTGACATAATTTTTATATGTAACCTTCAATTACAATTCAGGTTAAGTGTTTTGTAATTTCTAGTGTGATGTCCTCTTTTAAATGAGTTATTTAGGAATACATTAAAAATTTCTAACCTGTTTATTTGTCTTAGAATTACAATTGATTTTTTATGGTTGCTTTCTAGTTTAGTTTTTTGTTTTTTGTTTCTAATTTAGTTTTATTACCACAAGAAAAAATGGTCTATATAGTATTGATGTTTGTTGTTTAGACGTTTTATCTTTGTGTTCTATTATTATATTTGTCTATATTTATGAAGGATTCATATAAAAAAGAAAATAATGCATTTTTCTCTGTATTTATTGGTTGAAAACCCTATGGACATTTATTAGAAAATGTGTTGATTCAGCTTCTCAAGATTTCTGTACCTTAATATTGTGTATATTTGCTTCTAATAGAAGTTTGTTAAAAATCTCCTACCATGTTTCTATATTGGTTGTAATTTTTTCCTAATTCTTTCTGTTTCTGTATTGTATATTTTTTGGTAATTTTATTAGGTGCACACACATTTATGGTTGCTTTCTTAATATATGTAATGCATGTTATGTGTGATATTATATATGTTATAGTACATATAAATTATGCATACATTTAAAATTAGTGTGTATCATATAGTATATTACACCTTAAATTTTAGTTTGTCTCACATTAATAATGCTACACTAGTTTTTGTTGGTGGTGGTAGTTGTATAAGGTACTTTTCATGCTTTCATTTCAACATTTCTAAATAATTTCATTTCAGATGCGTTTCTTTCGTTTTTGCTGGATTTAAACCTAATTTTATCATTTATGTTAGCAGGTGGTATTTTTTTTTTTTCATTAACATTTGTCTCAAAAGCAGAGTCTGAAGCAATTCCAAGATGTTAACAGAGAAAGAAGGGATTAGAACAAGGGAAAATGGAAAGCAAATATAAAGCCAGGAGACAATGCTAATCCTTGATAGGCAGACTCAGTTGGCCTCTTGGCCTGTCTCCACAGACGCCATGTAGAGGCGTACTCCTGCCTTGAAAAAGTCCATAGGAGGGAAACAAGAAGAAACTCATGTATCTGTTGGCTCCTTTCTATCTCCCATCCAGTTTACCCGTTGGGGATTTAACTCCTCTGAACTTCTCTTGGAGTTACCTGGTTTGTGCGCTGGCATAAAGTGCCGAGTGGGAGGAGACAGAGACTGTGGCCAGTGGCCTCCACCCACAGATGCGCAGAGTTGATTGTTACTTGGCGACGTCTGCAGAGGAGCAAGACGCTGCCACCAGACGGATGAGGCGAATGTGCACAAGCTGCATCTCAAACGTTTGTTGTAACTATGTATTTGTACTAATTTTTTACCATATTATTTTGCATTTAATGTTTTCTCTTTCTTGCTTCATTCTTTTTTTTTTATTTTTAAAAAAGCAAAACAAAAAAAGGTAGCAGTAATACAGAATTTAAAAAAACAGTAAGAAATCAATACTAGTCAATATATTACATACTGTTATCTTAGAAGTAGTTGTCCAAGTTACAAAATCTAGGCATAAAAAATGATCAGATAATCAAACAATGACAACACAAACTATTCTTTCTGATGAACTAACAAAATTAGTAGCATAGTTTTCTATCTTGCATACTTAAACATACACACAGTTATGTGTGTATATCTACAAACATAAAATCTTTTCCTTTCTTCCATTTCTCCTTTCCCCTATTCCAGCTGTTCTTTAATTCCGAGCACTTTCTTTCCCTTTCCTTACTACAATATTTGTTGTACATTTTGGATCTTATTACTCTTTCAGTTTTTTTAAAATTGTTATTTATTTTTTCCACTAGGGAGGCAATATATTTACAAATGTGGGTCTGATTTATTTCACTTATGAGTATAGCCTCAAGTTGCCTCCATTTACCTATAAAAGCCTCAAGATCATCCTTTTTTATAGCTGAGTAATGCATTCTTTTCTCCTTTTCTTGCCTTGTGTAAAATACAAAAAGTTTCTTACTTCTATCATGCCTCCACCATATCTTCCCCTGCCCTAGCAATTTGGAAAATAGACCGTATTTTTAGTCTTACAGTAGTTATCTTTCATTTTTTCCATACTTTTTATTACTTTCATACACTTTAATTCACATTTTTTCTAGCAACTATAAGTTGTTCAGTATTTCTGTCCTCTTCCCAAACATGACACAGACTTTAACCCTCTCCTACTGCTCATTTCGTAAATCACTCCCAACTAGCTATTGTCAGGTCTCTTTTACCTACTTTTAAAAAGTCCCTTTCAGTTAATAAGTAATTAAATTTACCTTATTTCTTATCTCATTACCTTCTTTTTAATTAATTTTTTTTCTTGTTGAAATATATCCTTTAATAGATCTTTTTCATTTTTTTTTTTTTTTTTTTTTTTTTTTTTTTTTTTTTTTTTTTTTTTTTTTTTTTTTTTAGAGTTTGCTAGTTTTTGTTTTTTGTGTTTTCGGGGCACTCCTAAGGATCAAACCTAAGGCCTCATGCAGGCAAAACATTCACTTGAACACTGAGCTACATCTCCAGCCTCATTTTTAGTTTTTAAAAAATGGGAATGGTGTTTTAGATTTACAGAAAAAGTTGAGAATGAATGCAGAGATTTCTCATATGCTCTGTACAGTTTAACCTATTATTAACATTTTACATTAGCATGGCACATTTGTTATAATTAAGGAACCTGAACTGATGCATTGCTACTAACTAAAGTCATGCTTTATTTAAACATCTTTAGTTTTTACCTAACATACTTTCTCTGTTTCAGGAGTCTCTTTAGGATACTACATGACATTTGGCCAGCGTAGGCCTTCTTAGGATCCTTACAAATGTGGCATTTCTCAGATTTTATTTTTGATGACCTAGACAGCTTTAAAGAGTACTGGTTATTTTGTAGGATGCCTTACTATGGAAATTTGTCTGATGTTTTTCTCATAATAAAGTTAAGGTTATAGTTATTGGGAGGAAGACCAGGCACACCACATACTATCAGCGTGATCTGTGACTGTTCATGTGGGCCTCTGTCACTTGGCTGAGGCAGTGTTTGTCAGGTTTCCTAGCTGTAAGGCCCTCCCTGCCCCTTCTGCAGTGTACGTTTGGAAGGAAGATGGTGTATGCAGTTCACACTGAAGGAGTCCATCCTTTGGAGTGTAGTATACTCACATTATTTGAGATGCTTCTGCATGGAAAATTTGTCTCTTCACAATCATTTATTATATCTATTCAATCACTTATTTATATACATATAGTCATATTAATTTTTTTATATTGTGGATTATAATCCAATACATCTTATTTGTTTTGTTGTTTAAAGTGTTCTGGCAGTGGCCATTAAAACTTTTTCTGTTAGCCCTGGCACTCCTTTGATATATCTGCATCAATATATTTCTTACTTTGTAGCACTAGAAGAGGCTCCAGAACCATCTTGTATAATTCTTGCCTCAGTCTGAGATTCATTCATCCATTCCTTCAATTTTTCTAGGATCTCGGTTTCCTTTTATTGGAGAATGGTATTAGATACCAAGATCTGGACATTATGTGTGCTTATTGCTACTGACATGTCATTTGTTTTAATGTCTCTCAGCTGATACAATAAAAAATACCTGTGTTTATATTAACCCATATGTTAGTTTGGGTTCTCCACAGAAACAGAACCAAACAAATGGGATGTAACTAATAAACCAATAAACCAATGTGTGTAATACATAATGTATAATACATACATACATATGTACATACATACATGCATTTACTATGAGCAATTGGGTCATATGATTATCAAGGCTGAGAAGTCCAAGATCTTTAGATGACAAGGTGAAAAACCAGGAGAGGAGACAATCTAAGTTATAGTCCAAGTCTGAATCTAAATTGAAGTTTGAAGATATCTCAATCTACTAATTTAAATATTAATCTTAATCAGACAAACCCTCACAGGACACACTCAGAAATAATTCTAGATAAAGCCGGGCGTGGTGGCACACGCCTTTAATCCCAGCACGCGGGAGGCTGAGGTAGGCGGAGCGTTGTGAGTTCGAGGCCGGCTTGGGCTACAACGCGAGCACAAGGCCGGTCTGAGCTACATAGTGCGACCCTGCCTCAAAAAACCAGGGCCGGGAGTTTGGCTCAGTGGCTTAAGCGCCTGCCCTGGCAGGTGCAAGGCTGTGAGTTCAATCCCCGGTGCCGCAAAAAAAAAAAAAAAAAAAAAAAAAAAAAAGAAATAATTCTAGATAAATATCCAGGTACCTCATGGCCCAGTCAAGTTAATACATAATATTAACCTTTGCAATGATTCCATAAATATTTCTGTAATTAACCATTTACATCAGCCTTCCATTTACTAGTTGTCCTGTTTCAGTATACACACACTGTGATGTCAGAATTATTGACTGTATCCCTGTGAAAAGCAACAACTTTATCATTTAGAGTGCTTAAAGAAAGTTTCTTCTGTCTTCAGTTTATAGACTATACTATCTCTCAAAGGTATTTAGGTCACCTCTTCATTTTTTACCCCCTTAGTGAGGCTGTTTCAGACACTTATAATACTGATTTTCTTGTCAGAGTTTGCATTCTTTCTTGGGGTCCCTGGTCTCCTAAATGATTTTTAAAAATTTTCATAAAGGAGAAACAAGCCAACCCTGTTCTGTGAACCAGTGGCAGTTGCTGGCCATGGGGGAGAGAAACAAGAAGCCAACCTCTTCCTGTGAGTCAGCATGGTTGCAGGCCATGGGGAGGAGAAGCTAGAAGCCAACCCCTTCCTGTGAGCCAGCTGGTGTGTGGGCTGGGAGACAAGAAGAGCCAACCCCACCCTCTGCCTGTAAGTAACTGGCTGATCTGGAGAAACACAGGCTGGGATGATAGCTTCTAAGGTAGAGAAAAACAATTTAATTCTGGTAGTGTTTAGTATTTGATTGACTTTGCAGGCCTAAGGCTGATGGTCTGAGCATCTATTTGGAGTTTGGCAATATGTAGTATAGCAATTATGGGGGATCTCCTTCTGAAGGTGGGAACCATTGTTAATATCCTATTATCTTGTTTTAAAGTCCTGTATTGTTTGCACTGTTCTGTTTTGATTGGTTTTATCTGTTCCATTTCATTTGATTTTATTACGAGTGGCAGTATGGGCAGCTATTTTAAAGATAATGAGGCATTATGGTAGCCATTGTTGATTTCCTATTATCTTGTTTTGAGGTCTTGTATCACTTTCACTGTTTTGATTGGCATTATTCTGTTTTATTTTGTTTGGTCTTATTCTTTTTAAAATAAAAAAGAAATAAAAAATGAAAATTTACATAAAGTTTCACACTTTTTATTGTGTTCTATAAGTTTGACAAATATATATTGTAGTGTATCCATCAGAACAGTATTATAGAGTATGATTTCACTGCTGTAATATATTCCTCATTCTTTCCTTGTTCATTGCTTCCCACTGTCCCAGGTTGCTGGCAAACACTATAGTCTTATTTCTATAGTTTTGCTTTTTCTGAGATGTTATATAATTGGAATCATACACTATATTGTTTTCATACTATTTTTTCTCATTTATCAATGTGCATCTAAAATTTTTTTTGGTTTAATAGTTCATTTTTTATTACTGCATAATATTCCAATGTATGGATGTAGTATAGTTTATTTATTCATTCACCCATTAAAAGATATTCAAGTTTAAGTCTTTGGAGATTATGGATAAAACTTCTAAATACACTCCCACACATGTTTTTACATGTAGATGAATTTTAAAATCTACTTAATAAAGCACCTAGGAGCGTGATTGATGGATTGTAGAGGAAGGCTATGTATGAGTCTCATGCTCTACCAACTGAGTTAGCTGGGTACCAGGACATATTTAGATTTGTAAGAAATCATCAAATTATCTGCTTATGTGGATGTACTATTTTGCAGTTCCATCATCAATGAGTAAGAGTTCCTTTTGCTTCACAACCTGGTCAACATTTGGTATTGGTATTTTTAATTAAAAAATGTAGCCATTGTAATAATATTGTTTACTTTGCAATTCTCTGATGACAAATGATGTTAAACATATTTTCATATGCTTATGTTTCATTTATATATGTATTTTAAATGAAGTCTCTACTCATATCTTTTATCAATTTTTAAATTAGTTTAGTTTTTAAGTTTTAAGAGATTTTTTTTTGTTGGGTAGTTTGGATAAACAGCTGTCTGTTTTGCAAGTGCTTTTTCCTATTCAGTGGTGCCTTTTGATTTTCTTAGTAGTATCTTTCACAAGGCAAAAAATTTTAATTTCAATTGGGTCTCATACACTGATTTTTATCTTTCATGGATTATGCTTTTAGTGTGGCATCTAAAATTTGAAGCCAGGTATGCATCTGTGATCCTAGCTAATCAACAGGATGTGCAGCATCCTTGCTTGACCCAGGAAATCTGAGGCTAACCTGCACAACATAGTAAGAACCTTATTCCTTAAGAAAAAAATAAAAAGTAAAACAAAATTTCATTGCCAGACCCAATGTCACATAAGTTTTGTCATGTGTTTTCTTTGGTAAGTTTCATAGCATTGCACTTTGTACTAAGATTGTCATCAGCTTTGAGTTAATTTTTCTGCAAGTATAAGATCGGAATCTAAATTATTTCTTTTTTCATTTTGAAGTCTAATTGTCCTAGCACCATTTATTGAAAAGATTACCCCTCTTCACTGAATTATCCTTGTCAAAGATCAACTTACTACATTTCTGTGGGTTTATTTCTGGGCTTTATATTTTTTCATTGTCTATTGTCTTGTCAATACCATGCTGTCTTTATTAATTTAGATTTATAGAAAGTGCTAGAATTGGGTGGTGTCAGTCCTCCAATTTTGTTCTTCATGTGTTGGCCTGAGTGACTACTCTGAGTTTTGCTTTTCTACGTAAACTTTAGAATAAATTTGCTATTCACAAAATGGGTTTGTGTGATCTTGAGTTGATTTACAATGAATTTATAAATCAAATTGGGAGGAATTAACATTGTAGTCATTTTGAGTCTTGTAGTCCATAGACGATGACTATCTCTCCATTTATTTCTGCATTTTTTGATCTTTGTGTCTTCATCAGAATTTCATAGTTTTCCATATATACCTCCTTGTAAATTTATATGTAAGTACTTTTTTGTGCTATTGTAAATTATATTGTTTTAAAATTCATCCAGTGATTTCTTATTGACTTTTGTATATTAGCCTTATATTTTGCAACCTTGCTATAACAATCTTAGGAGGTTTATTTTCATTGTTATTGTTTTTTTGGATTTTCCGTGTAGATAAAAAAGTTATCTACAAAGATAATTTTATTTCTTTATCCCCAATTTATATATTTATTATATTCTTTTCATGTCCATGAGGATTCATAGTAATGACTCCTCTATTATTTCTAATATGGTTAGTTTATGTCCTCTCTTTCTCTTTTGCTTAGCTTACTGGCTAGAGATTTATCAATTTTATGTGTCTTTTCAAAGAAGCAACATTTGTTTTCTTGATTTCTCTACTTTCCTGTTTTCAGTTTCATTGGTTTCTGCTCTAATTATTACTTCTCACGTTTAAAATTGTCTCCTTTCTGTAATTTTCTAAGATAAAAGCTTAAATTATTGATTTACATGTTTTCCCTATATATATTCAATACTGCAAATTGCTCTCTAAGCACTGCTTTCCTTGCATCCCACAAATTTTGATAAGTTGTGTTTTCATTTTCATTCTGTTCAGAATGTTTTAAAACATTTCTTAAGATTTCTTTTTAGGCTAGTGTGTTATTTAGAAGTGTGTTGTTTTATCTCCAAGTAGTTTTGGAGCTTTCTGTTTCTCACTGTTATTGATTTGTAGTTTAACTATATTGTGGTTTGAAAGCAAACATTGTATTACTTCTATTCTTTTAGTTTCATTAAGATGTGTTTTGTGACCCAGAATGTGTTCTATCTTGCTGAATATTCCACTTGAGCTTGAGAAGAATGTGTATACTGCTATTTTTGGGATAGATGTCAGTGATATCTAGTTGATTGATAGTGCTCTTAAGTTCAACTATGTCCTTACTGATTTTCTGCCTACTTGATCTATCAATTACTAAAGGAGTTGAAGCCTCCAACTATAATAGTGGACTTTTTTATTTCTCCTGGCAATTCTATTTGGTTTTTGTTGCATGTATTTTGATGTAGTTTTGTAAGTTGCATATATATTGAGAACTGTTTTGTTTTTTCTGATTTTAATGATAGCTTTAAATGATTCTCTCTCTCCTCTCTTAATGTATCAGTGATACTTTTTAAAAAAATTTAGTGTTTCACTAGAGTTTGCACTATGCATTGATAACTAGTTAGGTCTATTCTCAAAAGCACTGCATCATTTCACAAACAGCAAACATTACTTACAGAGAATTCCCAGTTCTTCCCTTTTGTCTCATAGTTCATTTCACTAATCTATACAATCACCCAATAGATAATTTCTGTTATTATTTAAAAACAGTTGTCTATTAGATCAATTAACAATGAAATAAAGAAAATAATTTGTTTTACCTTCATTTATTCCTTCTGTAACGCTCTTTCTTTTTCTACATGGATTCAGATTTCTGACCTACATTATTATCTCTTGTTCTGAAGAACTTCTCTAAATGTTTCTTGCAAGGTGCACTAGTGAAGATCTCTCTCAGGTTTTGTTTGAGAAAGTCTTTAGTTCTCATAATTTTTGAAGAATCATTCACTAGGTATAGAATTCTAGATTTATGGTCTTTTTCTTCAAAGTTTATGTATTTTTCTTCATTGTCTTCTAGCTTGGGTGGCTTTGATGAGTGGTCAGGAGCAACTTTTAACCTTGTTCCTTCATAACTAAAGTTTTTTGGGGAGCTATCTTCAATATTTTCATTTTTTTCTTTGGTTTTCTGTACTTTGATTGTGATGTTTCTGTCGATTGATTTTTTTGATATTCATCTTGCTAGGTGTTCTCTGAGCTTCCTGGATCTGTGTATTGGTATCTGTCATTACTTTTGGAAAATTCCTGGCCATTACTACTTTAAATAATAATTCTCTCTTCTCTCTTTCTTCTTCTTCTGGCATCCAAATTAAATTACGTTGCAAATTGTCACAAAGCTATTGGATATTCTGTTCTCTTTCTTCATTCTTTTTTCTCTTTGCATTTCAGTTTGGAAAATGTACATTGACATGTTTCCATTCCTTTGTTTTTTTTTTAAGACCGGGTCTATCTATGTAGTTCAGGCTGGACTTATGTTGACATATTTTTAATCTCAGTGATATTTTTATTGGCCATGTCCAGCTTACATATATATTGTATTGAGTGATACTATGTACCCCTAAGTCCTCATATACTTTTGATGGGGCTGAGTCTGGCACTTGTGATTGGTTTGTTGTCTAGTGCTGGGATTGGTGAGGTGAGTGCTGCACCTGCTCAGGGATGGAGCTGAGATACAGTGTCAGGGAGGCGGGTCTGCCCCTCTCTTGCTCTTCCTCTTTCTCTCTCTCTCTCTCTCTCTAGCCGGTTTGCCTTGCTGTTGCAGCGGCATGAATGGCAGGCCTGCCATGCCACGCTGCCTTGGAGCCAACTGAGTATGGACTGAAACTCCTGAGAAACTGTAAAAAATAAACCTTTCCTTCCCTAACTTTGGGCATCAGGTATTTTGTCTCAGCAATGAGTGAAAAGTAACCAAGACATAGATGTACCCATGAAAGGCACTCTTAATTTCTGTTACAATGTTTTTTATTTCTAACAGTTGATTTTCATTTCTCTTCTTATGTGATCCATCTGTCCTTTCCATTGTGTCTATTTTTTCCATTCTCCCTCTGATAATTCCACAATTCCTGTCGTATCTGAGTTCTGATGATTGCTCTCTGATGATATTGCTATCTTTTCAGATAATAGTTTTATTCTTTTTTATCATGGCTCATAAGTTTTGCTGAAAATAGGACATAATGTATCAGGTAATATGAGATAAAGCATATAGGACATTAGTGTCTGTTTTTTTCTTAGTCTGGCTATGAGTTGGGTTGTCTTTAGTGTTTGCTATAACTGTAGATGTCAAATCTTGAATTTTCTCTAGTGTTCTTGTCTTTGGATTTCCCTTCAGGACCTTCCTTGCCTTTAGTGGTTAGCTTCTCTTACTGTACTAGAGAATTGTAAATGTAGAGGTAAGGAATGGGATGGGGGTATAAAGTCACAGGGCTGTGTAATCTGACTCAGTCTCAGTCTTTCAGTGGACCTGTGTCCCTGTACTGTGCCCTGCACAAATGTTACTCAGCTTTTTTCTCCCTTTAGAGACAGGAACTGGAGGTACTTGATTAAAGTCTTCCATTGGTGATGAAGCTTTTGGTAAGGAGAATGCTCTGGGTGCATTTCAAGGAAATTCCCAAGAAAAGTTACCTTTCATTTATACCTACCAGAAACAGGTATTTTAATTTTTTTACTCTTTACCATGATAACTTGTTGGGGTTCCTGGAAGCAAAATCAATGTGAGTACAAGGAACCAAGACTGAAGCTTGGTGCAGAGTTTCTCACTCTCATGCTAATCTATACTCTACCTCTAGTGATTCATCAAGGTTATTGTTAAGGGTTCCTGTCAGTTTATGGCTGATGTATCTTTTGCTTCAGGTAAGCCAGTCATGGTTGTAATTCTTTGTATTCATCTTTCTCTCCAGAATTTTTAGTACTGATTTGTTCTTTGATCTCAATGCTCCACTGATACCAAGAAGTCTTTGGTTTGCAGTTTGTTCAGTAATTATTTTTTGGTTTGTATATGGGCATGTACATGTGTGTGTGCACTTTCAGTGCTGGGAATCAAATACAGAACCTTGTCAATGCTAGTTATGTGCTCTACCATGGAGCTATATGTGCAGCCCTGTTTAGTACTTTTGTTTTTCTAAAAATGGGGATTCTATCTTTACAAGTCACAGATAAAAATGAAAATTGCTAACAGGTTTTGTAAAATGAGTTAAGAGACTCCTAGTCATTATATGTCTGAACCTCTTTCTCTCAAATCTGGAATGCTAGTTTATCTGGGTATAAAATTCAAGATCATCAGCTATTTTCATTCGGCACTTTGAAACAATTACTTCACTATCTTCTTGCCATCTATTGTTGGTGGTGAGAATTTTTTTTCACTCTGTCATTATTCCTTCATAAATTATCTTTTTTTTGGTAATTTAAAATGTTTCACTTTTTCCTTTATATTTTATGTTTTCTATTATATAGTTCTAGACATAAGGTTATGTTTATTTTATCTACTTTTGATATAATGAATTATATCTTCTTTCATCTGAAAAATTCTCAGTTCTGATAGTTTTGTTGTTTCATTTCTATCATTTCCATTTTTCCTTTTCTGAAGTCCATTAAACTAATCTGTCCTTAGTTTGTCATCCATGTCCCTAAACTGCTTTTACACAAATCTATTTCTTCTATGTTCCTGACAATTTCTTCATCATCTCTCTTTGTGACCATTCTAGAGTTTATCCCATTTTATGTTGCTTTCTTTAGTGAGAAGGTTTTTCTCTTGAGCCAAAATTTTCATTCAGTTATGATTTATTCTCTGATGACACCCATTCAAAGATGCTTCCAAAAATTACTTGAGGCTAGAGAAGGCAGCTTCTCTTTTTTCTTTAGATTAAACACTATGATTAAGATCATTATAAATGTAAGTACATTACAATGGATATTTTCATTCACTGTGCAATGACCTCTTGCAATGCAGTAATGGGAGCTTAAAAAGCAGATCAATATCTAAATTTTAATCAATAATTCTAGCAGTGTTCATTGAGAACCTGTTTGGTATTGAACATAGAGTAAGATTCTTGTGTAAGCAGAGGGCAGGAATGAATTTTCCAGTTAATTGCCTCCCTGTTTATTGAGTATACATTGTTTAAATAAAACCACAGGTATAAAAACCTTAATTTATTTGATCCCCACTGAAAGGTGACTATTGGCATCTTACAAAGAGATTTAAATTAAGTAGATTGGAAACTCCCCTAGGGTATGTAAATTAACCCTATGTGACTCACCTGGGTTTCATTCATTTATTAAACAATACTTTATTATATGTTCAATTTGTGTTAATGCCTTTCCAAGTATAGAAATTATTCTGGGGATCAAGACATGGTTCCTGCTTTGAAGAAGCTTTTGACTAGTGTGGGGACATAGAAAAACAAAGAGGCATAACATACAATGTGACAAGCGCTGAAAGGAAAGCTATGGGAAGAGACATGAACCAAACTACAGGCATAAAATATATCTTCTCTGAGAAAGACACATCTAGTCTGAGACTTCAAGTTAAAGGAGCATTCAAGCAATAGGGATAGTATTAGAGTGTTTCCAGCAGAAGAAATTGTGCATGCAAAAGCCCAAGGGTCAAGTCAACATGGTCTGTAAAGAGCTGGAACTTAACATTCACACAAAGGTAGAGGAAAATGTTGAGGGCAAAAAGCTATTTTGGGGCTAGATCCTGTAAGGTGCTGTAAGTAATGTGAGGGTCTTTCGGCACTGGGGAGCCACTGAAGAGATATAAACAAGGGAATGACATGAATAGGCTTTTTTTGTTTGCTTAAAGTACACATTAGATGCCTTTAAATGACTGAGATGACAAAAGTTTGTTAACGGTGGAGGTAAGGGATGGGGCTGTATTAGTGAAGGAGAAGCAGGAGTTGAGGGTGACTTCCAGAGTGTAGGCGTGGGCAATGTGGTGGGTGGTAGGGCTAAGGAAAACAGGACGAGAGTCTGATTTGGTGAGAATGAGAATTAGTTCATTTTTATGGTGGTGACCTAAGGAAAATCTAAGTGGAGATATGCATGGAGAGCTGGATATATGGGTTTGGAGCTGAAGAGAATAATCTGGGCGAGAGATATGGATTTGACAATCGTTTATTTATATAGAGTTGTAATTTTTGGAACATACTCTATGAGAGCCGCAATCTATCAGAACATCTTAGAGGAATCTTTCAGAATTGACACAGCACCTCCCACCTGTCTGATATTTACTTCAGTGCCCTTCAGGAGTTACTTTTTCCTCCCTCTCCCTTAATTCCCAATTTCAAGATATTATCCCTAGAGCCACTGCTCCTTATGGGTTCTGAGTTGTATTAGGGCAGGAGAAAAGTGGTGAAGTTGCTGAGAAGGGATGTCTAGGAAGAGTATACAGAGAAGAAGAAAAGAGTGACAACATGTTTTCAAATTCCAACGCAGCATTTTATAACACTCCATTAGTCTAGTGTGGAGGTCAGGTGGTTATTTGTAATTCTTCCATGTAGAGCTTCAGGGGGTCCAACTCAGGTATTTTAGCCAATCTTAACCAAAGACAGGAGAAATAATTGACCTTACCCTACCAATAAGTGGGTCTAGATTTAGTTCCATTTCCACTAATTTCTGTTTCAGATATTTATTGACTCATTTACTGTTGTAGGTTGATTATTCCATAGGCCACAATTGATAGTGCCCCTCTATTCAAACCCTTCTTCCTGCGACTTTATAGTCTTCTCCTATTCTAACTCTGTTTAACCATGTGTCTTGCTGTGACCCAGTGATGTTTGCAGATGTGATGCAGGTGTCAGGTACAGGTTTCCTCTCTTGCACTTTCTGTCTTTCTCAAGACAACCTGTCCAGACTGACTGTCTTGTAAACTGGCTGCTGACATGAGAAGGTGTTTGAGTTAACCTGATGCGGGGGATGTGAGAGCCATATGGAGGAGAGCCATACTGTTTCAGGTGAGGTCATCCTAAATCATGTCCCTCTCTCCCACAGTCCACTTCTAATTCATGATAGATATATGAACAATCCCAGCCAAGATTGTTCAGCCTGGGCCAGGTAGGCAGAACACAGATTCAAATCAACAGAAGGTGTAACTGAGCTATATACTTATAGGCAATAACAAATAATTGTTTTACTCAGTTACTAAGTTTTTAGGGTGCTTTGTTACACAGCAAGAGCTACTTGATACAGAAATTACAGTTAACTGGTGCTCAGTCATTGAGAGCACCTGCTTTGATCCTGAGAGATTGTGGAGAGCTCTGTGAAGACTTTTCATACCTGCCACCAGGCTGGTACTCCAGGTTGGTTCTTGTAACCAAATTTTCCTCCTGTGTTCTCCAGAACTTCATATTACTACTGGAACTAGAGCTGCTCTCATAGTGCGGGTTGTGCTCCTGACCCCTGCTAAGCTCCTTTTAGCTTCCCACTTACTAGGTTCTTTATTTCACCAGATGAACTTGGAAGCACAATACTTCATCTAGAACATTTCTTATCAGCCCAGTGTCCTCTGTTGGTCACTTGGACCTGCATGAGTATGGACATTAACCTGAAGTATGCACATGTTCACTGCCCCTGTATGAATGGGCCCTAATTTCTTCTTCTTATAAGTATACCAGTTGCATTGAGTTAGGGGCCACACTAATGACCTCGTTTTATCTTACTTGCCTCTTTAAAGACCTTATCTCAAAATGCAGTTAAATTTTGAGGTGCAAGGTGTTAAAAGTTCACTATATGAATTTTGAGAGGACAAAATGCAGCCCACGAGTCTCTCCAATTCCCCATCATGCTCAAATCTAACTTCCTTTGTCTCCCTCTGATCTCTGTATTTGAGGTTTAAGCGTGCTGGCCCTCCAAGTATCTTGAGTTCCCTGATTCCCCTGAGCTATGGTAGTTATGCTTACATGCATATCCTCATTGCAATGTTGAGGGATTAGTTGTTTCTTCTCTTCACATCATTTGCACTTGGGTGACTGTCTTGCTTCTTAGCAGTAGTATTTTTGACCAGAGTAACTGAAGCCATTTGTTTGCTGAAATGAAAAGGCATAAGAAAATAATGTGAAAACTGCTAAGACCAAACCCACAGCAGTGCTTCCCAGGGAGCTCTTTGCCTCAAATGCAGCAGTTGCTTTCCCCACATTCAGCCTATAGAAGGCCAAGACTTAGGAGGTGAACTGCAGGGGGAGCATGGCCTATTTCAGCCCCAAGTAACCATGATTTCTTGGCTAAGAGCACAGCATCACAGAAAGGGGTTCAGAAGGAGGCAGAGCTAGGCTGGGTCTTGGCTTCACCAGTTGCTAGTTATGACCTTGGACAAGACATTAAGCCTCTCTGGATCTCGGTTTCCTTGTCTGGAAGGCAGAGAGAGTGCCCCCTACTCACAGAGCTGGTGTAAGGGCCAGCAGTGCCAGGCTGTGTGCCTGGAGGACATGAGGGGTCCTGTGTGTGTGCTGACTGAAGGGGGAGTGACCTCAAGCTGGAAAGACAGGAGGGGCCGGTTAGAAATTCTTGGGGGATACTGACATCTTATGGAGTGGTTGAATAACATCAGTTTGAAAGGCTATTCAGAATTTTCTTTTCCTTTAGGCTCTCCCTATGTGCATACACTTGTGCACATGTGTATACACACAAATACACAAATAAGGAAACACAAGGTACAAACGAGAAAGCACTGTACTCTGGCTGTAGACATACGCATGAAGGCAGAACACACATGTCTGTGTCCATAGAAACTTATGTGACTCCAGGTTGTCCCTCCCTCCACTACAGATGGATACACACGCACAAGTATGCGCGCACACACACACACACACACATACACAAATGGGCATGTTCTCACACATACACAAGTGTACCTACATAAACACACTTCCAGACCCGTTTTGCAATGGCTATTTCCCTCCAGAAAATGAGACTTGACTTCACCACAACATAGTCACCAAAAACTCGTCTTGATTCCCCCTCAACACATCTAAAATTAAATATGAAGCGGGGAGAACCCAAGCCCGGAGTAGGAAGCCATACATACAGATTGCAATCACCACACAATGTTGAAAGAAATGGATGTTGAGCATTGAATGTTAAAAATTGTGTTGAATTAGATAAGAAAATCCCATGTAGACTTTGTTAATGATTCATAATCAGCTAATAAGCTCATCTTGAGGAGAATAATGATCCACGGACCTGTTGGCTCGTTTATCACTGTGTTTTACAACATTGGCAAAGAAACTAATTAAATCCCCGCATCATTACAGAGAATCCCTTTTAATAGAGATACAATGATGCACTAGAGGCTACAGATTACACTGCAAATTGTACCAGGAGATTTTGGACAGCGGGTTTTAATTAACATGTGAGCCAGAAGCAGCTCGTTTAAATAATAACTAGCGCTGGAACCATCTGTAAGTCAGAGTCAGGCGGTAGGAAGAGGTGGGGACTGAGGCCTGGGAGGCAAAGCGGGTGTTGCTGGAGTTAGTGAGTGTTTCCAAGTTAGGACTCCAGGGCAAACAGAAGAAACTGAGTCAGGGCTCAGTTCCAGAAAAGGAAGGAGAAAACAGGAGCTGGGAATGTCAGGGTTAAGAATCAGACTAGGTCAGTGGTGACAAACCTATGGGGTGTGTGCTGCAGCAGGTTGTTTGTTGCCAGCAAAACCTCTAAAAGGTTTGCCACCCCTGGGCTAGGGGAAGGAATGCAGCTGTGGCTGGGAAGTTGGAAGATGGGTTCACACTAACAATGGGGATAGAGCCAGGTAAGCTTGGAGTGAGTCCCTCCCCCTCATTTTCCATCGGCAATGACAAAACTAAGAAGGACCATGGTATGAGTGAGCATCCTCCATGGTTCCCTGTGTGGCATTGAATTTGAACTGCTAGCCAGTCCAGTAAGTTACTGAGAACTGCTGCAGAAGCAGGTGGGTGCCCCTATGTTCTTTGTTCTGCCACAGAGTAGGGGCGTCTTCAGTGGTGTAGTCACTGAACCCTTGGTAACTGGAAGCCTAGCTTTCCTTGCATGATCATCTGAAATCTGGCTTTCAGAGGAAAACTTCAAAGCCAGATGTAGTGACTCATGTCTGTAGTACCTACCAACACTTGTGAGTTCATGGCTAGCCTGGGGTATGCAGCAAGTTCAAGGCTGGCCTGAACTACGTAGTCCTGTTCATTTTTTGAGACAAACAAACAAAAACCAAAACCCCCCCAAAATTAGAGGGAAACTTCAGCTGTAGAGCAGCAGACAGAAAAATGAGTGGGGTAAGAAGTCAAATGACCAAAAAATAAAGCAGGCAACTGTCAGCTTAGAATGAGCCCTTGGTACATAGGGTGAATTTTATGCTTTGAAAAGCAAACACACATTCCCCATGCAGGCTGCTCCTGCTGAGCTGAACTTCCTAAGGACACAGGTCAGTCTGGGGGCTGCCTGGGTCAGACACCAACTGCTTGGACTTATCGCAAGCTGCTAATTTTTCCTTGGCAGTCCCCAAATCTGGGTACTTATCTGTTTCCTCCTCAGGATCCACACTTTCCTTCCCAGGCTGAGGAGCAACACTGAGGTGGCCGGTGCCACAGGCAGCATCAATGCCTTCAAAGAGGCTTTTCTGACAGCTGTGGGGACGATCAAGCATCTGTGCAAGTTAAGAGGTGGCAAGGAGTTCTCTTCAAGTTCATGTCCCCCTCTTGGAGAAAATAAGCTGAAGGCTTCTTCCACTGAGGCTCGTATATTATTATTTTTTTAAGATCAGCTGCAAAATGATTCATAAAACCTTGGAAACGGATTTAGTGTAAAGCCTGAAAGAACAATAGCTCATTGTGCACTGAGACTCCCACCTGATGTTCTGCCAAAGGCGTGATACAGGCTCCTTCGAGATGGAGCTGCACCCAACAGTCACTTCCCAGCCTGCACTTTTCTTAGGCTCCCATGGCAACGCCAAGAGGATCAGCCCGGCATTCTGCTAGTATCACTGGGTGGCAGCCTGCTCTTGTGTCCAGGCCTCAGGACCACTAGGGTAGGGATGCTGCCCGTGTACCCGAGGTTGTGTCAACACTGTGCACACAGGTTTCCCGAACTAAACTCAGCTCCCTATGTATGTACGCACACACATGTACATGTGCATGCACAGGCACACACGTTAATTCCATTCACCATCTCTCCAGTCGTGAAGCTGAGAGTTCTGAACTACTGGGTCCCTCTCTGCTTCTTTAAGCTGCATCTGGCTCAGTGGTCACATGTCCCACATCCTCTCCTCTTCTCTATCTCTTCACACTCAGTTGGGTCTTTATTCCATGGTTGCAGAGTAAATAGCACTCAGATTGGAAGGAAGTCAGATGTGCAGTTCAACTTCTTCATTTTATAGATGAGGAAGAGGGGTATATAACAGAGGATGAAATGACCTACTGTCATGCATGTCACAGTCACCAAATGCTTAGGTTTGCTTTCTCTCAGACAGGCATTTTCCCTATACAAAGAAGAGGCTTCCTGTCACCCTTTCAGTTGACTCTGTGAAACTTCTTAATGAAACCAGCACATTGCTTCTAACTAGTCTCTGCCTCCTGTCCAACTCCTACAGCTCATCCTCTGGCTCCTGCCTTGATTTTATCAGCAGCCTGCACTGAAGCAATCTGAACCTCTGGCACTACCTGTGGCCCAGGTCTTTGCAGGTGAAAGGGTCTTAAGACTTCAGATCGAGGAGAGACTTCTGAGATTTTGTGGTCCAACTTGCTCATTTTGATATGGAGGAAATTGAGCCTCTGGAAGGTTGAAGGGAGTGGGTGGAGAAAGTTGACAAGTGTTCCTCTCTTGGGAAGACCAACAAAATTCTTGGCCCCATAAACAGACGTTGTGACATAGTTACAAAAGTTGATGCTAATTTTGATCAGCAGAGGCAGAGCAGGTGGCCACTGCCTAGGCTGGGCCCAAAGCCTGGGCAGCAGTAGGAGGGTAGCCACTGACCAACATCTCCCTGTGTTCTCCCTGATAGTGCCCAAAGCCGACCTGCAATTCTAGACAGCCAGACTCCTCCCACCTTGCAGTGCAGACAGAAAATTGGTAGCAGTGTGGACTATGGAGTTAGCTGAGTTCAAATTCCAACTCCCCCTCTAATTCAGCACTCTGCAAGTCCATTTATAGTCAGGGGTGTGTTGGAGTTGGCTCATGATAGCTGCTTGTTACAACATGTTGGGAATTTTGTGAATGACTTGTTAAGTATAGCTATTGCTAAAAATTAACCTGTATCAACTTATAATTAAACTGTGTTTTTAATAAAGGTAATCCACACTAAGAACCACCTGATTTTCTAATTCTTTTATCATCCAAAATTCTAGAGATGCGACCCTGGATGCTGTACTTGTCTACCATGTCTGTATGGAGGGAATACTCTCATGATGGAAAGTCCCACATCTCTGCTCCTCTCTGTATGCTGTGTACAGCATTTAATGGTTTGACATCAGTCAGAGTGGAAGCATTCACACTATGGAAATCAGCAAATGTTACAGATCTAGGGATTTTTCTTTTTTGAGAACTGGTTGTTAGACGTTTACTGGAATATCCCTAATTGTATGGATTTCTGTAAAGAAAAGATTCCTGTTTTGCAGAGGAACCAACTGAACCTTAGAATGTAAAGTGACACCTCTAATACATACACTGGTGGGTTTTAATACCAGGAACTAACCTCCATGTATGTCTTCTGGCTCCACATCCAGTGGTTTTTTCAAATTAAATCTTTTACCTTTAGCTGCCTACGGCAGCAATGCTATTCTGTTCCAGGCTCTGAAAGCAGAGGTCTTCATCTGAGAAGCTGTGATGCATGCACTGCCATGCGGCTCCTGCTTGCAGGTGTAGGAGTGGTGGAGATAGAGTCTCCAGGAAGCAGTATGTGCCGTGGGAGGGGGGCCTGGCTGTGCGGGAAGATGTTCCTGGATTTAAAACTCTGCTCTGTGTCGCTACCTGTCTGTGGATGCTTGAGCAGCTACCTAGAGGCTTGGGTTTCTCATCTCTGCAGCGGGGCAATAACATCACACATGATCAGGTAGAGAATTAAATAAGTGAATGTTCCCAAAGCCCCTGGCATAGAGTTACACATAATAAGCATGAATAACTATCTGTTTTCTTTCTTCCTTCCTCTCTCCTGTATCTCCTCTCCTTCTCTCAATGAAATGCTCTATTGTCATCCAGTCCAGTATCCTGGGCTGACTGGTGTGGCACAGGCTGCTTTCTTCTGGAGTCTGTGCCAACCTCTTGATCCACATTCTTCCCCTATGGCTGTAGCAAGTTGGAGATTTCCGCAGTTGGAGGAATTCTGGAGCTCTTGGAAATTCAAAGCCAAATAGGAGAGAAGGCAGGAGCCTCAAGGAACTGAACTGCAGGAAGTCAAATGTGCTCTCAGCACCCTGCCTACCCTAAGCCCCTCTTCTGCTCCCCCTTCCTTCCCAGCCCAGAGGCCATCTGCGCGCTGCTCTGGTCTACACCATTCTGAGTCATGACCACAGCGCCAACCAAAACTAAAGCCATCATATCCAGCCTGTCAGATGCTGCCACCCTAGGGCTTCGGCCAGAGTTTGGTCACTGAGGGTTCACGCTCACCATGATGAGGCTGAAGCTAACCTCCAAGTCTCTGCTGCTTCCTAACTACAAAGCTGTCCTAACCCAAGTCCCTGTCAGTCTTCTTCCCTCTGAAGTGGGAAGCAGAGCTGACTCCTCTGTTCTGTCATCCAGGCCAGCCCTGTTCACACATTCTGCTTCCGTCTCTGGGCTCCCCACCCATTCTGTTCTGCCCATTGGCCTGCTCTGTCTCATAGCTCCAACCTCTCTCCTCCTCTCCCTCTCTCCTGTCAAGTTCATTTTGGATTATGAACAAATGGAACATTTTAATCTAAAAATAAAATTTCCCTCCCTCGACCCAATGATTATTTATTCACTGCCTCCTTGAAAATTCTTGGAAAGATAGGCATGGTTTCCTCTTCCCTACCTCCCTCTCCCTTTTCTCCCCACCACATCCAGTTTTCACTCCCCCAGAACTCAGTCTCATCAAAGCCTCCATGTTGCTTCATTGGTATCAAGTGGTTAGTTTCAGTCTTCTAGTTTTTTTTGGGGGGGGGTGGGTGGTACTGGGAATCAAACTCAGGGCCTCACGCTTACCAGACTGGTGCTGTGCCACTGAGCTATATCCCCAGCAGTTTCAGTCTTTCGAGGATCTCTCACAGCTATTTGACACTTTACTGCTCTCCCTTTCTTTGAAACCCTCTCCTGCCCCATGTGCTATGTCCCAAATCTCCACCTGTGTTTCCCCATTGGTCCCTTTCACACTCCTCTGCCCCAGCCTTTCTTGCCTCTTCATTGCTGGGAATCCTGAGGCTCTGGCTCAGCCCTCTTCCTTTTACCCCCTTATCACTCCCCATGACCATTCACATACACCTCCCTCCTTTCACCTCAGTACTTTCAACCAGCACTCTGATGCCTCCCCAGGATAAGTTTCTCTCCAAAGAACTTTTGTCTCCAGGCCCACTAAAATACCATCGCAGGATGATTCCCTTGGTGACACTCAGCAGCTCAAATGGAATTGGTCTGAAAAGTTGTCATTTTCTCCTTGAATCTCCACTTCCTTCTGTGTTCTGCTCAGTCCCAGTACTCCTCCAGACACCCACATTTGAAACCTGGATGTGACCCCAGGATCCTCTTTTTCTCTTGCCCAGCAGCCCATCCAGTTCTGCTGACTTTACTTCTAGAAAGTCTTTGAAATGCATCTACTTCTCTCCAGTAGAAGAAACCCTATTGCCCGCATCCCTGACTTCTCATCGGGAACACTCCAGCAGGACAGTGCTCTTAACTGGTCTCAATATCGAGTCTCCCTCTACATTCATTCTACCTTGCTGCCCACCACTTACCTAAACTGCACATGGTCGCTATGTGGAATTCTTTGTTACTGCTTGAGGTAAGCTTCAAACTCCTCACTGAGGACTGGTGGCCTCATTCAACTTCACCCCTACATACCATCTCATTCATGTTTTCTTCCTAACCTTTTTACACCTTTGGTTCAAATCATGCTGAATAACTTTGCAGTTCCCTGAATATAGCATGGTTACTTTTACCCTAAAATGTAAGTTTAATGCAGACTGGGATTTGGGGCTCTTTTGTTCACTATTGTGTCTACAATTCCTAGAACAGGGCTTGAAAGTCAGGGAATCAGGATGGGTTGAACAAATGAAGAACTGCCTTCTCCTCTTTTCTGTGGAGTTCCTTCCCACTTACATTGCTCAGGCATTCTCCTTCTTCAGCGACTTCCCTGACCTTACTCGACTGGGTCGGTGGCCTGCTCCTTCTTCCTGTAACACCCTTGGCATCCACATTATACTGCTCGCTTCTTTTCCTTAGAACTGTCTTTGTTATTTAGGTCTCCCCACTGCCAAGTACTGAACTTTGCATTGAGGAGGCTCCATAAGTGTTTGTCAAGTGAATGAAGTACTGGACAGAAGCTAGCCTACTCCAAGCCCACTTCTCATAGTGGCATCTTTCTCTTTTCTCAGACTCCCTTCAAATGCTTCCAATGTCATTCATTGTGGCTTTGTCATACCTACAGGGATTTTTCAGGTGAAAAGTCCTTGAAGTAGATAAGAACATCCCTATCCAAGGGCTTTTTCAGGGAGTTTGGTGACTTCCTGAGACTTGGTCAACAGTGTTGGGTTTCTTTCTGGTTTCTGCCTGAGATAATACAATATAGGATTCTACTTTTCAAAAGATCCAGGCAAAGAACAGGTCAGGGTGAGTCCATTCCTGCGGGCTGTGAGTCGGAAGTGCTTCCATTTGGACAAGGACTCCGGTGTTGGCCATGGAAATGCAGGTGGAAGCTCTGCTATAACTTAAAGAAAAGCCATGACTGGAGAAGAGAGAAGTCACTTCAAGAATACCAGACGCTGGGCCTGGTGAGGTACCACAACTAAGTCTGACCCCTGTCTGCTACTGGGAAGGAAAACCATGCTATGGCCTCTCCTTTCTAATCGAGATGATCTGCAGGAATGAGAAGACATAGTGATGGTGAGAGGACATATTTGTAATCCCTGACCTGGTCTGAGGTCAGTGTTGAAATCCCACAGACAATTCCCCTGCCCTGTTGTTTATTCCTTCTGAACATGTCCTTATCACAACAGGCTCTTATCCCCCCCACTGCCTAGTCCCTTGGTTCTCCTCATCTGCCCTCTGTCTCTAGACTGCCAACCTCAACCTCAGCTTCAAGGTCTCACTACTTCCAAGTATCCACTGCCCTTGACTCCCTGAGGCTCTGAGCTAACCCTCAATTCTGGGAAAACTATGCAACCACATCTTTTTCTTCCTGGGCAGAGCCAGACAGCCTTGAGTCTCCTGAAGATGGTTACTGGGCAGCCCTGGTCAGGGTTTTCTCCAATTCACTCATTCTGTGTGATTCCTGATTGAAAACCCTAGAGTGGCTGCTCCAAACTTTCTCCACTCTCTTCCAGGCTCTGGGCTGACACAAATGAGGTCTCCTGGTCTTCTCAGAGGAAAAAATATGGAGCTACCAAAGCTTTTAGTTCCCTTAATTTTTATGTCAAGAATGCTGGGCATCTCAATTGATCCCTGTTCACTACTGGAGATAGAGCTCCTCTCTTGTTCTGAGTTTCATCCCTCCTCTCTTTGTTATTCTATTCTCACCCCACTCCTGATACCTCTGAGACTTACTCCATCAGTCACTTCCCCTTTCTTGCGTTTCCCATCTTTTCTTTTTGGTTGACATCTTCCTAGAAACTCATAAACGTGCTCAGGTCTTCCTGACCCCCTTGAGTGACTGCTCTATCTATCTGCATCACTCACTTGTCACTGCTGCCACTTCCTCACCACCCACTCCTTCCTCAATGCTTGTGCAATCTGGCTTCCACCCCCACTTCTCTATGGAAACTGCTCTTCTAATTTCTCTAGCAGCACCCCCATCGCCAGATTGGATGTGTTCATGGCCCACAGGAAGCACCAGGAAAGGTTGAGGCTTCCCTCTCAAGGCTGGCTAGAGTGCCGGGCAAGGTCATGATAAGAATGCATAGCCAGTGGTAAATTCACTCACAGGTAGATGGGACTTCTAATAGCTGCTGCCCCTGTGCCTTATGCCCAGTGATCTTGTGTGATCCCACTGCGTTAAAGGAGACTGTCCCCCGAGTAGCATCCCCTGCTCCAGCTGCCACCTCACCAGTTCACTCTTATCCAGGCCCTGCATTCCCATAGATCATGCCATCCGAAAGAGTTTTCAGGCTCCTCCCTATTCCCCCCAGCCTCCTCAGAGGGAATATTTGATTGACCAGCCTAGCTGATCTCTGCTGTGACTATCACAAACTGATCAAAAATAGTTTCATCTACTGAAAAGAACGAGGTGTTCTGAAGCCATACTGAACCTGGTCAGAAATGTGTAATGGTAGGTCCAGCAAATATGGGGACTTAACATAGATTGATGGTTTCTGCAATGGCTTTCTATGCAACTGAAAGGAACATAATTATGAGGTGTAGCCCTTTAAAAACATTCTGTAAAATGAGGTGTTCTGTTCCTTTATTTGCCTATCTGATAAGATGCTACCTACTATGCTTCTGCCATTTTTGGTGCATTTTATCTTCAGTGGATACTTGATAAATGCTAAATACATGGATTAATATGTTAATGGATGAATGACTATTGCAAACATTGGGGTCATTTTTGTAAAGTTCCTATAAACCAATTCTCCTTTGCTAGCAATATTATCTGATTAATATTGACCTTAACCACATCTTTGGGTATAACACATAAGCAGATATGTCCTTGATGAACAAAACACATAAATCCAAGGGTCCAAGGGTGCCCTCTGTTTCAATGTCTGGAGGATCCCTACTTTGTGGATCATATTTCCTTGGCTAGACCATGACCTCCAGCCCTGCTCCAAGTCTGTGGGTGAACTGGGAGGCAGCTCTGTAGAGATGTGATTTGCCAGGGCATTCTTCAACACTTCCTCCTGTGGAAGAGTGTCATGGGAGAAGTTCTACTGCTGATTGGAGCACTGGGCTGGTGCCCATCGGAATGACCAGCCTGCTGCAGGATCCCACTGTCTCCCTCCCATTGATTTGGCCAGTATCTTTATTGTCTGCTCAAATGTAATTAAAGAGTCCTCTGATGGTGCCAATTAAAGACTCGGAGGGACAGGAGCGGGTGCTCAGGCATCACATGGTGCGGCGCAGTGAGGCTGTAAACATCCATTAGCCATTACAGTTCTCATTAGTCCATGAAAAACAACTCATTAGTGTCCATAGAACTGACAGGTAAATACAGCTAATGGGCTAAATCTATCAATAAATTCATTGTGTGCAAAATCAGGGTTTCTGTCATTGTGCTGCTTGCAGTGACTAATCAGAAGGTTAAATACTCCTCCTGCAAAAATATATGTAAGTTGCAAAGCACTTAGCCTGATAGACTGTGAAAAAATGGCATGTGAGAAACTAATGAAGACATCAAAGGCTTTATTTATACGTAGGGTGGGTTCATTTCAAGTTCAGGTTGCTATGAACTGTCACAGCTGTTTAGCTGAGACTAAATTTTAGAAAGCATATTGATTTGTTTTAATTTAAATGGGGCAGTTTACAAAAGCTGCTTGAATCTGAAGTTATTCCAGAAATGATTGCTCATGTATGGTGGAGGGAGGTCCCAGTATGCTTCTCCAGCCACCCCATGGAATATCTCCCAGGAGGCTTCTCCTCCAACTGTCCCAGCAGCATAGGACCACCGAGTGAGATGTGCTCTTGGAGTTCATCTAGCCCCACCCACTCATGGTATAGTGGGAAGCTGAGACTCGGGGGGGCTGGCAACAGGCCTGGGGATGCTTGATGCATTGGTGGAAGAGTCCAGGTCTCTTAGACCATTGCATCCTACCCCTGCCTGACGCTATCCCTTCTGCCTGGAGAGAGAAACCACAATGCTCTTGGGATGGGAAGGTGGGAAGGGTCACCCACAGATGAGGTTGATATGGCTGGGTGTTTGTTCTACCTTTCTACACAAGACCTTTTCTATTCCCGCCACAGCTACTTTAATCTAGAGGACACACCTTACTTTCTCCTGGATTCTGCTACGCCCCTGCCTGAGGAATCTGTGCTTTAGGAAGCAGTAGAAACTTGATGCTTTATTTTAACCACGGAGATTCCAGCTCCAATGGACTTTGCCCAGCCTTCTGCTAAAATGCTCCCTTTTTACCTTGTTAGATGTAATGAAAGATTTCCTTATCTCAAAAGGATAGCACATTAGGAAGAAAGTTATAAACTGGTGACAGGCAAGTTATGTATGACTTCTCTGCTCCAATTTCAATTTGGAATCAACACAAAATCTAAGAGATTTTATATAAAAATTTGACTCTCTAGCTTCTTTTGGGCAATCTGAAAATCTGGCCACACAGGACTCTGATGCTAACCTGGCCTTGGTGGTTGGGGCTGAGGACAGCACCTTTTTTGATGGCCATACTGAAAGCTATTGCATCCCACCATCTCTACAGTGACTTTTGAATGTTCTCAATTGTTCTGTCCCCATCTTCTGATTCAAATCCCAAGTAAGCACAACAAGTCAGAGCTCATTTCTTGCTCCACCTGCAGGGGTCAAGGATACAAGTGTCTATCACTTTAGCTTCTGGCATGCAGAACAGGCCCTCCCTCCCAGATAATTCCCATAATGATAGGTCTCCAAACCCCAGAGGTGGAGCAATCAGAAATGCCAGATGCCCACTCCAGACTCCTAACCTGGCTCCCTCAATCAGATTGAGTCCTTCCTCACCTCACATTTCCTGTAGCCTCTCCAAAGACAGCGCATCTGAGCATGCAACTGTCCTGCAGAGAAGACCTTGTCATTCTCCTGTGGCTTTAGGAGGAAGCCCGTAACCCTTAGTAGACTGAACAAGATTTTCCACTCCAGCCTTTCCTCCCTCCCTTCCTGTGCATGCTTCTCTTCTCTAATTTCTGCTCCAGCATCAGTGTCCTTTTTTGCTCCCATCAATTAGCCTTATTATTGATGTCTGTTATGGCTGTGTCTAGATGTCCCCACCAAAGTCTCATGTGGTTGTAGGTGGGACTTCTCAGAGGTGACTGGATCTAGGTTGTGTGATACCGGTATTAAGTGTGTGAGGCTGAGATTAAGGGTGTGCGATTATTAAATTAGTTCACTGATTTGTTTGGCAGAGTTGTGGGTGTGGATAATGGCAAGGCCCTCCCTGGGTGTGGGTGGCACCACCCAAGTAGTCTGGAAGGGATTAAAGGAAGAAGCAGGCTGATCCTGCTGCTTTGCTGCTTTGCTGGTTTGCCACCTTCCTGCCTTCTGCCTGCCATGAACTGTTTCTCCTTTGTGATGCACTTTTGCCCTGCCACTCTGCCTTGGAGTCAGCCATCTATGGACTAAAACCCCCACAAATTGTGAGCCAAAATAAACCTTTCTTCCATTAACTTTGGATGTTGCATATTTTTTCTCAGCAATGAGAAAAGTAACTAAGACAATATCTCTTTCCTTATGGCCAGGTTATCCACCATTTCTTTAGACTAGAATATTCTCACTCAGATATTTGATGTCCAGCTTCATTTTAGTCTCCCCAGCATTTTCTCTTTCCCTCAAAATTGCTAAGCTGATTTTGGGACCTCTCTGCTTGCTGTCCCTTTGGCTTGGAGTGTGTTTCCCTAGATCTATCCATTGCTGGCTCCCTCTCATCATTCAGCTGCCAGCTCAAATACCAACTTCTTAGAAAAGCTTTTTGCAACAATCCCTCCCACCCTGTCTCTCTTCTTCATGGCACCAAGTGTAGTCTGAATTTGTACCATTTCCTTGTTTGTGTTCTTGGTTGTTTTACAACTTGGTTTCCTACAATACAAACCATATTAAAGCAAGACTTTGTCTTGCTTGTTTGCAGACACACTCTCAGTGCCTAAAAGGCCTGGCTTATAGTGTTGATTCATAAAAAACTGTCAAATGAATGACTCCACAGGCCCCTGGAGCTGCAGTGGAGCTGGAGAGCATCTCAACCAGTTTTCTCAAATGCCAGAGAACCCCGATGTCCAGAGACACCAACCCAAGTAGAATACGGGCACAAAAGATGGAAGGCAAGTACTAAGAAACAATACAAAGATGTTCAACTCCACTAATATTCCAGGACGCACAACAAAAAGAACGTGATACTATGCTCATCTCATTTTGGCAAATAGGAAAATAGGGGACTCATGTTCTGGCCACTTTGGACATTAATGCATGAAAAAATGCTCTGTTAAGGAGCAGGGCTTTTCCTTACATCTGTCCAGCAGAAGCCTACTTGTGCACAAAGATCCACATGAGTTGTTAATGCACCAACAGATATTTATGATACACCTGATCTATAAAGAGAGGATAGAGCTGTAAATGAAACGCACTTCAACCCCTTTCTTCACACAGCTTGCTTTCTACTTGGAGAGAAGCAGGTGATGATCAATGAATAAATAAGTAAACAGAAAGCATGTCAGATGGTAATGTGCTGTGGAGGAAAGTTAAATAAAGTAGAAAAGGAGCCTGGAAGGAGTGGTTTGCTATGTTATGCAGGGCAGTGCTGTGGGTCGAATCCTAAATTCACTGTGAAGTCTTAGTCCCCATGGCAATGGCATTGAAAGTGGGACCTTTGGGAGGTAGTTAAGTTTTCATGTGGTCAGGTTTCAGTGGGGTTGATGCTCTTAGGAGGGGATGAGGAGACCTGAACTCCTCTGTCTCTGCCATGTGAAGAAACCAGGAAGAAGATCCTGGACAAGAACCTGGCCACACTGACACCCAGTTCTTGAACTTTCAGTTTCCAGAACTATACGAAATCAGTGTTTGTTATTAAGATTATCAGTCTATAGAGTTTTTGTTACAGCCCCCTGAATTGACTAATACAGGTAAGGAAACCCTCTGTTATAAAGAGGCATTTGGCCATAGTGAAACATGAGACTATATCTATGGGAGGGGAGAGGAAGATTTTGAACACAGGAACTATCTAATGCAAAGGCCCTGGGGCCAGAGGGGACTTGGTGAGTTTGAGAAATGGTTGATTGGTCAATGTGGCCAAAGCAGGAAGAGTTAAGCTGAGGGTGATGACATTAGCAACAAGGCCAGAGGGCCCATCTTATGCAGAACCCTGTCAGAGACAGTCATTACTGTGTTATATTATTATTATTATTATTATTATTAAATTATTATTATGTTTTTTCAAGATAAGAAAAATTACCATGCATTTGTTGGCTGGTAGGAACAACCTCATAGAAGAGAAAAGATCTGATGATACAGGAGATTGAAAGAATAATGGCTGAATGATTTGTCACAGCAAAAAATGGGAAGCAGTCTAAAATGACCATCAAGAGAAGAATAGATCAGTAAAGTATGTTATATTCAAAATGACGTGATGCGATGCAGCTGACTCACTGCCTCAAGGAGCAAATTTCAACAGCCGGAAGAGACTCTGAGCTGCATTGTTTACTCACGCTTATGCCAAGAACTCCTGTGATCAGACCTGAACCCAGATCACCCAGGCCCCTTTCTGTGTGCCATCTGGCTTCAAGTTACTCAACAAATACCTGAGACAATCAGCTTTATAAAGATCAAAGCATTATGCTGAGTCTTAGTTTTGGAGGTCCCAGGCCATGAGTGGCTGGCCCTGTTGCTTTAGGCCTACAGCAAGGCAGCTAGGAAAGGAGGGTGTGTAGAGCAAAACTAATGTCCAGGAGGCAAAAAGAGAGGAAGAAGAAGAGACCCACAATTCCCATTAAGGGCATGCTGCAAATGATCCAACAGTCTATCACAGGCTCCATCCTGTAAAAGTTCTACCACCTCCCAGTAATATTACCCTTGGGGCCAAACTTTAACACGCAGATCTTCTGGGGACATCAAGACCCAGGGTATCCCCAAACACCTTCACATATCATGGGAAGGTTATGGATATATTTGGAGCTATCTTGGAAAATTTTCCTTCTCTCTGCCTTGGTCAGAAAATCCTGCATGATGATGATGATGAGGCAGATGATGGTGGTGATGACGGTGATGGTGGTGGTGGTGGTGGTGATGATGATGATGGTTGGGATGCAATAAAATAAAATTAAAATAGCAGCTAGTAATTATGGAGTGTCTCATCATCTCATTGACCTCATGGAACTTACATTCTAGGTAAATATTATACACGCAGTTCTAACAATTATTAATCTGTCACGATGAATGCTATAAGGGAGTGATCACTGAGGGACCAAGATCAATCTAGAAGGATCAATAAATGTTGTTGAATGTGAAATCAGAAGAATGATCAGGAGTCAGGAAGGCAAAGGAGAAGAGAGGTGGGGAGGAAGGAAGTGAAGGAGAAGAATATTCTAAGCGGAAGGAGTGGTGTCCCTCCATTCGGTCAATGTATGATTACTGAGAATCAGCCATGTTCTACATGTGGGAATGCACCAGCAAGGTGCAAATCCCTACCTTACTGGGGCTGCCATTGTGGTGGAGAGAGACAGATTGTGAACCATGAGTAACACATGATCTCAAACAGTAATAAGGGCTATGAGGGTGATAAATCTCCTTGGTGTGGGAAGAGGGATTGATTAGTATTTTGAACAGAATGGTTAGAAAAGTCATCAAGGGAGCTGAGCTTGCCTTCCACGTGTGCTGGACCAGTGTCCTAAGGCTAAGAAACAGCAAGCACAAACACCTTCATGTGGGGATGAGCTGACCATGCTTGGACATAACAAGGACATCAGTGTGACTGGGGCTAGGAACAAGGCAGAGTATGGTGAAGCTAAGGTCTGAGTGGCAGAGGCAGGGGCTGGATCATGTGTGGCCTTGGAATAGCATTTTAAACTTCGATAATTCTAGGATTTAGCTGGGCTAAGATTCAAATGAAGTATTTCTTGGAAAAAGTCCAGGTTCCCTGGGTCTTCAATGAGCAAATGGGCTATGGCTGGTTTGGTTTGCTTCCGCAGCAGAGCTAAAGAATTCTTCAGTGCTCACCCCTTCACTTCCAACCATATATCTTACCTTATCACTCCCGTCCGTTTAGCATGAGCCATATACTCCACTCCACGGGAGAACTCTCACTTAATTAATTTTAGATTTAAAGCAACAAGAAGTCCTTATATTAAAAGCGGAGTTGGGGGAGAACAGCTTGTTAATTAAAATGTCAGTTAGGGTGTTCCTGGCGAAAACTATGATTAGTGGGTGTTTCCTTTAGTTACAAACCCTTGTGCTTTGATATTTCATGTATGAATTTAAAGAACCTCACACATGTGCCCGGCACCCTAGAGACAGGCTACATTTCAAGGCTGTTTCAATGTGTCATTCTGTTCCGCAAACTCCAGTGTCCCCCAGTATTGTGCCTTAGCCTGTCTTTTAACTGTTGACCACAGCCCTCTAATCCGGGATGGTCTCCCCCTCCCCATCATATGCCATTTCACCTGACAGGCTCTCGTCTCTCCTGTCTTTGGAAAACTTCTTCCCCCTTCAAGAATTAGTGTCATCATTTCCAAATTTTTACTAGATCTCCCCATCAGGAATATTTCTGACTTACAGTACACATCTGTATCTTTCTTAGTCTCTGTGGGAAAAGTAAGTTGTTAGCTATCTTTTAAGAAGTGTGGAACCCATGAAGAAAATTTTTTGGTTGTGTTAGGGGGTGCATGTGGGGATGCTGGCCTGAAAAGCCTGGGGGAAGCCTGTGCCAAGAGTCTCTTAAGCATGGGAGAGCTCTAGAAATGCCTAGAAGTGAGGGCTGTTGGCCCTATAGCAGTGATGCTGAAGAGGAGATGGGATTGGAAGGGCCCAAATGGAGAAGAGGTAGCTAGCTGATGGCTGAACATGATGTTCTGGGGACTATGTGAAGAAAATGTTATGTGTATGGTGTACTATGTACATCTCTCTTATGTCTTCCCATGACATCTTCAGTGAGACCGTATACTCACTAAGACTTTATAGGATTAGATTACATGCTTTCTGGAAGGGTAAGGATCAAGCACTATGAATGATCTGAGACTTGTGCTTCTTGCAAGCTGTGAAGTTAGTATGCCATGGTGTCATGGTTGCTGGCAAAAGATTTGAGACTTGTAAATAAGACACATAGGACTTTGTGACTCATGGCAATAGAAGTAGCCAGTGGCAGCAATTGTGTTGGCTTCCAAAGCTCCAATTCCCAAAGGTGACACAGAGACAGCTAATTAACACATTAGCACGTGCAGAGGGTTTTATTAGAGGAAAGGAAACCTTAGCTTAGGGAACCCAAGTCTTTTATAATGAGCAGTAAGACTGCTTGAAATTTGCCCTAGAGAATGGTAACTTTATTATGTTGGACAACCAATAAACTTCCCAGTTGCCCTAGAGAGAAACTCTTCCTACCTTCTAAGACTACTCATTATACAAACATTCTAAAAGATAGTCCTAAACAAGGTGCCTTTGCTTGCAAAATGTGAAGAAAGGCAACAGAACCCTGGACTATAGTCTCCCTAGAATATGATCTAGTGCTGCTTCCTGCTTCAAGTTAGATGTAGGATGTGAATAGAGGTTGTTTATGAGGTCCTGGTGACATCCGAATGATGGGTTTTATAGTATGCTTTTTAAAAGATTAATTTATTATACGCTGTATCAGTTAGTTATTGCCATATAACAAATTAACCAAGAGCTAGGGCATAAAATAAAAATTATTTATTACTGCTCATGAATCTGAGTCATCTAGAGGTTCTGCTGATTTGGGCTGGAATGGGTTGATCTTGGCCTTGCTTTCTTATATGGTTTCAGTCCCAGCTGGGACAATGGTGTCAACTTGGCCCTACCCCATATGGTCTTTCATGGTACAGCAAAGTTCTAAAAGCCTGAACAGCAAGTCCCCAGGCCTTTTAGGCATAGACTTGGAAATGCCATATTCTGCACACCAAGGCAAATCACAGAATCAATCCAGATTCAAGTACTAGGAAATAGGTTCCATCTCATATGAGAGGAAGTCCAAAGTCACTTTGCAAAGGCATGTACATACAGGTGGAGGCATACACTTGAGTCTATTTTTGTAATCAGTTTGCTTTCCTGACTGAACTCTGAGCTCCTATATGACAGTGATTACATCCCATTCGTATTCATATCTGGGTGAGTGGCCTGGACTGGGCACAGAGAAGGCATCAATAATGTCCTTTGAGTGAAGGAATGCAATGCAATAGGATAGATGAATGCTATGCAGTAAGGAGTTTTGTCCTTTAAGGTCTAGACAGTCTACTGGAGAGACCCATCAGGGGAGAGCCCTGGTATCTGTGCCAAATCAGAGTGGCCTCACCTAAAAGCTTGGCCTTGTCAGCATCTCCTCATTTCCACTGCTACTGTATCCACTGGGACCTTATCATATCCTGCTGGGGCAGTTACAGAGTTTTATTACTGCTTTGCCTGCCTTGACTATCTCCCCACCCACCATCCTCCACCTCAGGTGCCAGGGATCTTTCCAAACTGCATGCCTGACTCCATCCCACCTCAATTTAAGCCCATTGCCAGCTTCTCAAGGCCAAGAAGACTGTTTCAGCTGTATGGCTTCAGCCAGTATGACATTCAAGGCCCTTCTCCCTCAGAACACAGATTGTATAGCTTTTTTCTGCATTTCCTACACTCCTGACTTGGTTCCCCAGGTCTCCAATATGGAGCAGATTGCTCCTGCTCCTTGGTCCAAGTGTGCTGTCTGCTTGTTGTGTACTTACTCATGTTCTCCTCTTTCGCTCAGATCGCACCATGGCCTTCCAGAAAGGGCATCTGTCCGCACTTAGCTCTTGGACTACCCTCATGTGTTTGGGGGCACTCATTAGACCAGCGGATCCATTCACTGATGAGTACAGTAGCTGAATATGCTATTAGGGGGTGAGTCACTGGCAGCTCGACCTGGAAAAGTGTATTCTTGTCCCTAGCTCTTTCCTTCTCTCTCTGCCTCCTGGCTGCCATGGATGACTAGTATTCCTCAACATGCCCTTCTACCATGTGTTTCTGCCTTGGAGCCAGTTGACTTTGGACTGAATCCACTGTGAACTGTGAGTTGAATAAACCTCTCTTTCTTTAAGTTGTGGGTGTCCCAGAGATGGGAAAGTGACTGATACAGGGATACTTTCTTGTTCCACAGATCCGGAAGCCTGGGGTCTGTGTGCCACCCCTCTTTGGATTGGGAGTGCCTTAAAGACAAGTGTGCTCCTCCTGGTTTCCTTAGGTCCTTTACCCTACAATCATGACACCCTGAGTGCAGAGTGGGGTATTATGTAGAAATGACTCCTGAGTTTGTCAAATCCAACCGAGATGCACAGGTGGGGGGCAGAGGAAGAGAGGAAAGGAGAGAGATGACAAGAGGGAGATGGGCACTGGGAGTGGGGAGAGAACCCTGAACACAGTCAGCACCCATGTATGAAGTTCTGCCCCCAGAATCTGGTTCTGCCCCCAGTCTATCTGGACCTGGGGCTCCTCTCCCAGTAACCCTTTCTGAGAGTCCAGAGCCTGTAGACTAAAGGTTTGTCACCCCAAGACTCCTGGAAATGGAGCCCTTGGGTCAGTCTCTGCTCTCAGAAATGACTGGTTGGCACTGCTAGGGGTGGCTCAGAGGAGGGTAGACGCCCATTGTTTTGGGTTTTCATTATTTCAGTCTTTGTTACTAGCTTTATTTAATTTGTCACTTAATTACTGTTTACGGGGTATGCTTGTAGATAACATGTATTTATTTATTGTGCACTTTGTCTAATTTTAGTAGAGTTTTTCCTTTTCCTTTCTTTATGTCTGTATTGTTTACTCTGATAATGCATGATTAAGTAAAAAAATTTTTTTTAAACACAATGCAGAGAAAGTAAAAGTCCTTTTCCATTTCATCCTTCAGAGATAACCACTGTTGACAGTTTGGTGTATATCCTTTCAGAATTTTTTTTAATGCTTATATAAATAAATATAGATGTGACCCAAATATATCTAGGAAGCCTTTAAGGCTGTTCACTGCTCAGCAATCATCCAAAATAACCCAAACGAAACTCCAGGAACCTGAAGAATAATGTAAATCTTTGTTGTTCGTTTCCTGAAAAAGACGGGGTAGGGGCTTTTCACACTTTCCCAAGCACTGGCTTTAGACATCTCTATTTCTCCCCCAAGTGTCTTATTCATAGCAGCTGCTGAAAATCTCTCCTGCTTCCTCCCACTCAGCTCTTCCTTCTTTGGGCTGTGCCCTCCTGAACTCTATTGACATGGCCCTCACCCCTAAAAATAGATCTCAGAAAGTGCTGCTTTGTGCATGCTGTCTTCTAAGAGGCAGCCCTACTGGAATTTTAAAGAAAAAATGTGCTGGATCTCTTGATCAACATAAATAAAATCATATTATACCCATTGTTCAGTGAACCACATTTCCCCCTCACACCCTGCAGTATGACGAATACATTTCCATGCCTGGCTTTCAAAGCTACAATTCCCTCACAGTCTGGTGTCCAGCTTCCTGGACTATTGGTCTGTGTGTAACCAGTCCTTTGCTGCTGGACATTTTAGCTTTCACATTAAGAACAGGGCCATAGTGAATGTTCCTACCACTTTGAACTCTTATTGCCTTATTCTTCTCTTTCACACTGAGCTCTTAGCCTGACCTAAGTTTTGCTGTTCTGGCAAAATGTCTAACAAAATTGTAGAGTTTTAGTTGTTGTTTATGAACAGTGCATGTTTCCATTGCCTTCATTCTACTTCCTTTGGGAAACTCTTTCCTCCCTCCATGCAGATCCTTGTGTTCTGCTGTCATGATTCCTGGCACAGAGGAAGATGCAGACCCAGCTAGTCAATCAGAGCACCCTCCCTGCTGGCTCCGGTGATAATCCAATCAGTTTCCATTGTCCATTTCGGGGTCCTCTACCCTGAAGCCTCAGGCCCCCACCACAGTCTTCTTTTTGTTCCAGTTCTGCAGCTATCATCCTTCCTATTAATCTTTCTTGATTCTATCATTCCTGTGCTTCAAATCAACAGTGATAACTCCCTGATCTCTATCCATAAAGGCCTGCCTTTTCAGCCTGCCACCTGGAATCCAGGGGACTTGTCTTCTCCTTACCCTTCTATCTCTGGGATTCTGAGTTCTCTTTTACACATATCATATACCTGCCTGATTATATCTCTTCCTGTTTTTTGAAGATGCCTTATGTTTTCTAGCTTCTACCCTCTGACCCTGCTCTTAAGTCAGCAGAAGTCTCACTTCCAAACAATGAAGGTCTAAGTCTTAAGTTTTAAATCCTAGCTCCCAGACCTCTTCTAGCACACTTCTTTGTGGCTCCTTAAACATGCTGGCTTAGATTTTCTCATATATTTGAAGTAATGGAGCATGAAGCTGAGATAGTGGAGGGCTAGAGTGATTGGAGGCTGACTGGGTATCATTTTCTCTCTTCTTATGTAACCTGAGGGCCTGGTCATGAAGAAGTGTCTTTGAGAAGATTAACTTGTGCTTCCTTACAACATGTCAGCTTCTGGACCGCTGGACTATTCTCAAGACACTCAGGGCTCTCAGGCAAATGTTTTCCACACAAAGGCAGAGACTTTGACCTTTTTCCTGACCCCTTTTTTGACTTGAGAAGTCATAAAAGCTCTCCTGCTTCTACATCCTATTGGTTATGTGTGAGTCATAAGACCTTCCAGACTCAGGAGGAGGAGAATTAGAATCCAGTTCTTTATGAGGCCCTTATCTATGTGTTTTAGACTTTGCTTTCTATTTTTTGTGTCCCTTTTCTCTTACTCCTGACCTACTAGAAAATTGGATCCCTGGAGAAAGAGACCTTTCTGTCTGATTTTGTTCTACTCCTCATATCTGCTTTGTAGAAGACACATAAAAGTTTCATAAAAAATGATGAATGACATTCTGTGAGGTGTACCAGAGACCTAAGATGGCCTATCAGGTGCCTTTAGTTCTTGTTTGCAAACAGCTACTCAAAAAGCATCACTGGATACTCAGAAATATATTTTCAGGATTGTTTTGTGGTTGGAGTCCTTGGACTTCACTCATCTGGGTATCCTAGGCCCTAGGCTCCCCTGCCCTCTGTTGCCTTCTGGCTCCTGGCACACACCAGGAACACACATAAAGCACTCCTGATCTCGTTTGAGTCCCTGCGAAGAGACCGGCATCACTTAGCACCTGCCTCCAGCTTTGCCTTGGTCTGCAGAAGCCTGATGCAGTGAAAGACATGTGTCACGTCCTCAGGAATCCTGACTCAGGGGCCAGTGCCCATCTACTCTTGGGTCCTGGACCTTCAATGAAATAATTCTTGCCGATCTTTTGGGTGTAAAAGAGAATTTTACAGAAGTTTTTCTACAAAGGCCATCTATGAAGTCTGTCCCAAACTCTTCTGAAAAAGCATTTATGAATGAATATATTAGTTTTCCAGAGAAACAGAACAAACAAGACGTGTGTGTGTGTGTGTGTGTGTGTGTGTGTGTATGTGTGTGTGTTGTGGGGGGAAGGCAGGGAGTTTAAGGGTCTGGGCTCACATGATTGTAGATTGAAAATCCAAAATTTTCAAGGGAGGTTGGCAGGCTGGAGACCCAGGGAAGTTGCAGTTCAAGTACAAAGGGAGTTTGCTGGTAAAACTGCCCTTTGGGTCAGGGAGGTCAGTTTTTGTTCTATTAGGCCCTTCAAATGACTGAGTAGGATACTCTCTGTGGAGGGTACTCTGCTTTAGATATATAATATTTAGCAATTTAAATGGTAATCTCACCCCAAGAATATTTTTATAGAAACATTCAAAATATATGTTTGAACAAATATTTGGGTTCTGCGAGCCAGTCAAGTTGTCACATAAAATTAACAACTGCAAAGGACCAGTGAGGAGAATAAAACTGAGAAAGAAAACCTCAGCCCTTGTGAAATCCATATTGTAACAGGGAGGTCAACAGCTACCTCAATGGTTCTTAATGAATACTGAAGTACGAAAAAAAAAAATTGTGGATTTCAGAGCCATGCTCTGGAGAATTCAGATTTGGAGGCAGAGTGTCCCCCTACCTCCCCTGGGCTATGAGGAGGCAAGGATGGGAGAGTGTGGTTCTTTCTGAAGGGGAGAGAAGGCTCTTATGGGTGGATGGCTGTAGAGCCAAGCCTGGACAGGACAGGTGGGGAAGGGTGCTCTAGGCAGAAGGCACAGAGGGACAGAGGGCAAGGACATGGCATGGCTGAAGCATGGTCGGGGGATAGCAGGACATGAGGCTGATCAGGAGTCCCTTGGAGCAGTATGGCTGTGTAGTTAAGGCCACAGAGTCTTGGAACCAGACAGACAAATTGAGGAAAGCACATGGGTATACATAAAGGTGTCAGAACTCTCTGGACAAAGATCACCTCAACTCACTGAGATCTGAGATCTGCAGCTGAAGAAAAAAGCAGGGATAATCATATTGTGTTAGTTTCTTATTGCAGTTATGAAAGCTACCACAAACATAATGACTGGCTGAAAGGAAGGTGTCAGCAGCACCACGTGCCTTCTGGGGAGTTCGACGCTTTGCTTTCTTCCTGGCTGCTGGCATTTCTTGACTCCTGGCTGCTTCACTCCAGCCTCGGCTTCCATTGTCCGCTTTCTTTCTGACTCTGCTTCTCTGTTTCCCTCTTATTATAGCTATCTAGATTGAATGAGAGCCGCCCACACCACTAGGATCATCCCAATTTCAGGATCTTTGATTTAATCACATCTACAAAGTCCCTTTTGGCATATAAAGTAACAGTCACGGGTTTTGAGGATTAGGGTATGGGCATCTTTAGGAAACCATTATTCTTACTACATCCGTGTTCTTCACCAAGTGATAAAGATTAAATGAGATGATGTTTGTAAATGCCTGGTGCATGTACCTTGCTCTGTAAATGACAGATGTTGCTATTCTTACAAAGAGTTGTGAATCTGCAGTAAAAAGATGAGAGAAATGGCAAGAAAGTGGAGATGAGATAAACTCCTTTTAAAAACTTTAGAGGTTTTAGCCAGGCCTAGAGGTGTACACCCATAATCCTACAACTTTGGGAGGTCAGGCTGGGGATGTAGCTCAGTGTGAATGTCTCAGGTTCAATTCCACTACTGAAAATAAAAAGGACAGAAGAAGGAAGTAGGAAGGAAGGAAGGAAGGAAAGAAGAAAAGGGAAAAAAGAAAGAAAGGAAGGCAGGAAATCTTTCTGGGAACAGTAAAGAGGGAGACCTGAAGTTGTCTTTCTATAAAAATGTGGAAACTGACCATTGTCTGACCCACTCTGCTGCTCTTATTTGGTTTGCTGATATTGATTTGGTTCCGTTTGATCAAATTTCATCTTGCTTCTTTGTTGCCTTGATTCTCATCAGTGCTCTTGCACCTGCCCAAAGTCTCTATAGCTGCAACCCAGCAGAAAACATCTGTGGGTCTGAGCCCAGGGCCGGGCTCAAGCAGAGGCCTCCTCTCCAGGTGTAGCAACTACAGTTGGTCTCTGCTCCTCAGAGTTAACCTTGTCCAGACTTGGCCCCTGTAGTCAAACCCCAACTCAGCACCCAGTGCTGCAGAGTGGAAACTGGGATAAGTCTTGCTCCCTTCCGGGGCAGCAGGAGCTCTTGACCCAGACCTGCCAGCCCTGGCAGAAGAGCAGCATCCTCTCTGCAGGACTTGTGCATGAAGGGATGTGAACTCTTCTAGGGAGAGGCCATAGTTTTCTCCAGATTCTAAGATGGATCTGTGAACCTCAAAACTCTCCTCAAGCACAGGGAAACATGTCATCACTTAAACCCTTTCCCCTTGTGGATCCTGCTGCTAGTTGTTTATCCAAAAGATCCAGGCAGTCACATGACCTACTGGAAGTAGGCAGAGGCAAACACTGCTTCATCTTAGTTGGGAGAGGCTCCTGCCTTCTCTGGTTTTTGAGGAATATAATTGCCCAGCAGAGCCATAGCACTGTCTCTTCTGCTGAGCTCTGCTATGCAGACCCACATTCATTATGTGGGGGCTTACACACTGAGGGCCCCTGGAGAAGGGATGGCCCGGTTCTACTCCAGATGCACACGGTCCCCCTGGTCATGCCCTCTATTAGAGCATGGCTGGGCAGACCCCTCGGCCTTTCTCCTGGAATTTGAAGGGATCAGGATGAAGGCTGGAGCTTAGATTTTTGAGCAGAGGTAATTTCAGAAGGTGGAATCATAGCTTAAGGAATTCTCAGGGGAATTTTCCTGATGCAAAGCTAACAAGACATTGTGATAATTTCTCTGGAGCTGGCCTCATTCCAAGTTGGATTTTAAACGCAGATTATAAAGCAAACACCATCCCCCACAAGTATTAAAGGAGGGGAAAATAACAGAACGGGGGCTGCAAAAATGGTCTCTATTGTGGGACCAAAAGCCGTCAATCATGCCGGCTGACAGGCGTCAGAGATTGACAGACAGGCCCTCGCTCCTGACTTCAGTTATCAAGGGGAATGGGAAAAGTGTCTGCAAGAACATGTTAAATTGCCAAAGTCATTACCAGTCACCAATTACCAAAGAAAAGATAACAAGGTGTATTTTAGAAAAATCGATGCAACAACATGCATTTCAATACAGCGAGTTTTTTAGAACTTTCGAAAACAAAACGAACTATTTAGGGAATACACAATGGTTTTCAGTGCATACCAAACACTGGGCTTTGTAAAGTCATCAATATTCGCTTTAGATTTGGCTCTGCTTTAGGGGAGCAGAGATCAAGCAGTAAACTAATATACTTCATTTTTCCCCTGCAGTTCTACTCAAACGATGAAAGCATGACTGGAAGGCCAGGCAGCTGTCCTGTAAACTCTCACGGTGAAAGGCCTGCTGGTCACTGGGGGCACCTCCTGGGGTCCAGGGTGCAGACAGAGCACAGGTCAAGCAGGCGTCGATGTGCTGATGAGCTGTGGGCCACTGTCCCACAGGATCCATCCTGCAGAACTTCCTAGTCACCTGCTCTGAGCCCTGGATCGAGGATGAAGGCATGGAGGACAGAGGTGCAGCCCTGTGTTGGCGGCCAGGGCAGGCACACGGATGCAATGGATGAAGGGACAAAGCAGACTGATGCGCATTACCAGACAAGCGTGCATGGGGAGCAGGAGTAGGAGCGGCTGCTGCAGCCTGGAAGAATCAGAGGAGCCTGGGGAGAGGAGGGAGCAATTGTGCTGATTCTCGGAGAATGAGGACATCTATAATTAAAGATGCAAACACCTGAAAGGAAGAGTGCAGCCAGAGAAAAGAAAAGACCTCGAGCTAGGAGGGAGCAGTGAGATGACAACTGTGGTAAGTCTTAAATGCCATGGCTCCTTTGGAAGCAATAGGGCACCACTGCAAGTTTGGAACTGGAGCGTAGAATGCCCAGAGTTGTGCATGGAGAGGCGACAGCTCTTGCAGCAGTGTAATGCTCAGATGAGAGGAGAGCCCATTGAAGATGCTGCTGGAGTACATCTATGAGAAGGGCTGAGGACCTGGTCAAGAATGGGAGCTAAGGAAAAGCCAGTGGGCCGCCATCATACTATCCTGCATGCACAGCCCACTCCCTGGTCTCTGCCTCTGGAAAACCTTCTCACTCTAGGACCTGGTCAGGTACCAAGTCCTTGTGCTGGCCCTCCTCTGCTAGAACATCTAGAACATCTCCCTCTTTCTCTCTGACAAAGGTCTCTGTCATTATATGAGCCACACATGGTTGTCACCATAGTGCAGTTAGGAGCTCTGGGAGGAGGCAATCCTATTGCATGTGTCTTCGTGGCAGAGAGGAAAGATGAAACAGCAAATCTCTGGGTACCAGAACATTTTATGGTAATATCCAAGACACACGAGAGCTGGCATGAATTTGCTCAGTGGACCGTTAGTTTCCAGCTTGAATACAGTTTTCTGAAAGGATATTATATGACTCAAGACAGTGAGATGTATAACCCTTCCTGATTCTCCAATATGAGGGGTATCTGGAAGCAGTAGGCTGGGGGATCCCAGCAGAGAGAAAGAGTTGCTGGGTCTCAAGCATGGGAGGCACTAGGCAGGAGGCAGTGGTGAGTGTGGTCAGCACTGAAGGAGAGCAAAGCTTTCTCCATAGGATTTGTCGGTGGCATAGTCATATTACTGCCCAAACAGGGACACTTTTGAAGGTGACAGGGGCACTGTCTATAATTGCTGTATGGTAGCAAGGTTTAATTTGGATTGTCCTTGAGGAAACAGAATGTATAACTACCACAACAACAGGTATTGCTGCTGACTTGTTCTCTGCTCCAACATAGACTCCTTTTTATCTTAGAGGTGGTGGGAAGAGAGCATCCGCTCTTGGTCTTTCCCTTTCCTTACTTGCTCCTTCTCCTGCCCAGGATTTAAGTGGCTGGGAATTTGGAAAGGGGATGGATTTGGTTGGTCCCTTCTAGGTTCACTCTCCGATGAACCAGCAGTCCTCAGCATCTGGATGTTTCTTTGACTCCATGTAATCAATTTAAGGAGTAGGTCTGTTTCTACAGAGGAAGTTGTGGTTATCTCATTGGCCAGTGATTGAATGGAAGGAGAAATATTAGGGAATTTGATTTAACCACTAAGTCTGTGACTTTAATTAACCTTAGCAAAGATGGACTTGATACTTCTAGCTCTATTCATCCAATACCAGGATCTCTTTTTCAGTTGATTCTGTACTCAAAGCGGAATATGGCTTTCAGTTTCCAACTCCAATATCTATCCTAAGCAGAGTCTGGGGACTTTCAGGTTTGGGGGAAAAATTCTCATACAAGAGAATATGAACAACATAGGACAAAGGGAGACAAGGACTTAAAACCTGAACAACATCAGAAAAAGAAAAATTGGGGCCAGATTTGTCTTATCCTCACCAGTTTCTTTTGGGAAGGACATGGAAGTTAACTATCAGAACCCCAATATATATATATATATATATATATATATATATATATATATACAAATCAATGTATTGAGGTAATAAATTTAATGGAATGGAATAAACCAGTTTGAGATTTGGCAAATGTATATGTCTGTGTAACCACCACATCAATCAATGTATAAAACATTTTCATCTCTCCTAAGAAGTCACACAATAAGACTAGTATTGCTGGGTCATACAACTAGTGTAAGTTTAAAATTATAACAGGCTACATAACTCTTTTTTAAAGTGCTTGTGCAATTTTACCTAACTACAGAAAATGTATGAGAATTCCAGTTGCTCTAAATATTCACTAACGTTTAGTAATTATACTTTTTTTGTGTGTACAATACTACAGATTTAATCCAAGCCCTTCACACTGAGTTATATCCCTTTTTATTTTTTATTTTAAGAAAAGATCTCATTAAGTTGTTGAGTTGTCCTGGGTGGGATTGAGTTTATGATCCTCCTGCCTCAGCATCTCTATGCTGGGATTATAGGTGAGTAATTTAACATTTTTAATGTAAGCCACTGTGGTAGATATGAGTAGCATTTCATGGAGGTTTTAATTTGTATTTCCTTCGTGACTGATGATGTTGGACATCTTTTTGTTTGTATTGGCCACATTTCACATCGTCTTTTGTAAAATTTCTGTTCAAATATTTTGTACATTTTAAACTGATTTGTTTGTCTTATTCAATTTTAAAAATTCTGTATATATTCTGGGTATAAGTTCTTTAGTTAGCATGCCTATCTTTATAGCTTATATTTTTACAGTTGTGTTTTGGTCAGTGATCCATCTGAATTAATTTTTCCATATGGTATGAGGCGGGGGCTTGAGGTTTACTTTTTTACTGTAAGAATACTCAGTTGTTCCATTACCATTTGTTGAGAAGGACTCTTCTTCCCCGCATTGTATCACTGTAGCACATTTGTCAAAAATCAACTGAACATATTTGTATAGGTTTATTTCTTGACTCTATTCTGTTCTGTTGACTTATGTGTATACATTTATGCAAATACCACATTGTCTTGATTACTATTAGTGTCATAAATAAGCCTTGAATCGAGGTAGTAAGGTCCTCCAACTTTAGTACACCACACTATATATCACTTGTGATTGCTGGAAATAAGTGTGCTTGAATTAAATGTATAATAAATTGTATACATTATCCTCTCTTAGTGTGGGTTGTTCAATCACTCTCAATCAATACGTTTGTGGTATTCAGAGAATCCTGAGTTAAAAGATTCATTTGGGTTTTGTAATAAATAAAGATCTGCGCTGGTGTGTTCCTTGCTGTAGCAGTCTTTTGGTAAGGTGTCTGCTCTTCCTCACACCAGCACACGTAAGGTTGTTGTGTTGGTAAGATTCTAGTTGTTGTGTCAAAATACTTGTCAAAAACAACTTAAAGGAGAAAAGGTTTACTTTGGCTCACAGTTTCAGAAGTTCAGTCCATGGTTGGCTGGCTCCATTACTATTAGGCCTGAAGTGAGGCCGAAACATCAGGGTGAAAGGGTGTGAGAGAGGAAAACCAAACTTTGTGACATTTAGGAAGCAGAGAGAAAAGAGAAGAGCCAGAGAATAAGGGACTAGGGACCAGATATAATCCCCTAAGATCATGCCCTCATGATTCAGTTCTTCACTTAGGTCCCACTTACTGCTTCCATCATCTCTCAATAATGCCATCAAATTACAATGTCATCAAATCCACTGATGAAGTTACAACCCTCATGTTCTAATCACTTCTCTAAAACCTATCAGCAACCAAGCCTTCAACACAATGAACCTTTTGGGGACACATTGGATCCTAACTATAATAGCTGTTAATACATCAATAGCTGGTAAAACACCTGCTCTGTAGTTTTTCCAGTGTGCTGTAGTGGAAAGAATTTTGGATCAGTTAATTGCAGAGTGCTCCTCTCTGCATGTATCATAGAGTTGGCTGGGATTTTCACACATGGCTTGAAGAGGCCTAAATTAAAAAGTCATCTGAAGGGTTCACAGAAGTGCTGGCTCCTGGGTGGCTCCAAGTTCTAGTGAATCTGCTGGTCTCTAGCCAGGAGCTGCCCTCAGATGATATCTGCCAGGTACCCAGACATGGGATTTGGTTGGCTCTCATCAGAGCCGAACCCAAACCAGGCCTTACCTGGAGACCCAAGCAGTACCATTCTATTCTAAAGACACTGTGTTTTTCAAAACACAATTTGACTCCCAACCCTCCCACTGTTCTTTTTTTCCTTGCAGCCATTGTGTCTAACCTAGTTGCGGCTTGGGCTGCAGTGTAGATTTAGAATCAAGAGCTCTGGGTTGACTTCTGGCTGAGACATCTACTAAATAGAAGAACCATAGACAACACACTTTGTGTATCTGAGCATCTAGTTCTTCCCCTGGGGAACACACTTACTCTACCATCTTTCTATGTGCTACCCTCTGCATGTGAAAGGATGCTGGCAATGTAAATTGCAGTGCAGGAATCTCTGTAAAGGATTACTAACATTCTCATTTCTTCTGTTAGCCAAAATAGAGCTAATGGAGACATGAAAGACATCATCATTTCCTATGGTCGCTGTAACAAATTCCTGCAAATTCAGTGGCTTCAAACAATAAAAATATATTGCCTTACAGTTCTGAGGCCAGTTTCCCTGGGCGGAAGTCCAGGTACCAGCTGAGTCATAGAGTTCACTCCCTGCCCCTTCCAGCTCCTGGTGAGTGCCAGCATGCCTGTGCTTGTAGCCTCATTTCTGTTGTTATCTTCATGTCACTTTCCCTTCTTCTGTGTCTACTTTTCCTCTCTATCTTTCCTAAATGGACACTTGTGATGCCATTTAGAGCCCATTTGGAGGCCAATGACATCATCTATTTTAAGATGTTATTTAATCACTTGTGCAAAATCTTCACCACGTAGGTGGCACGCATCAGTTCTAGGCACTAGAACCTGTTATCTTTGGAGGCTATACTACAGTGTGTGTGTGTGGGTGTGGGTGTGTGTTGGTGAGTATGATATAGAATAGGAAAGAAAAACATATCCCCTCTGTACTGTTTGTATAAATCATCTTCCAAGACAAAGCAGCTTATAATGAAGTCTAAAGGACCTTTGTGAATGTTGTTCCAAGTTCTTCCCTATACTTTCAGTAGACAGAGCCCTGTTAGAGATGCACAGAGCTCTAGGGTTGCCAGGCCTTTCATTATCTGCTTAGCCTGTGGCCTGCTAACTACAGACCCATGGTCTAAATTTTGCTCCTGCCTATTTTTTTCAAGTTCAGCAATTTTGACAGATATCATAAGATCACAATTTGCTAAACAATTTACTCCGTGGCCCCTTACAGCAAAAGTGTGCTGAGTATGCCCTAGACCGATGTCTCCACTGCACAGATGGGAAAACTGAAGCCTGGGAAGGCAGGTGATTTTCTCAAGCTCCTTCAGTAGCATGGGGGAAGAGTCCAGTGCTCTTGCTCAAGGTGCCTCCCCACTAGAACTCACTATTCCTCAGGCACATGGTTTGGTGGAGCTCATTGCCCCAGAAATCAGATTCAGGGAGCTCTCAGCCTCCTAGACCTGTTAACAGGGGCTGTAACAGACCCTGGGGAGGCCCAAGCAGAAGCTGAGTTACCTTCAGCAGATATCCCCAGGGCCCCACATGGGGCCTGGAGAGTGCATGAGTAGTTACAAAGCAAGCCATGGTGTGATCAAGGTGCGTGTGGGAGGGGGCGCTGAGCAGTGTGGTCTGTCCAGGTCTGGAGAACTCTGTAAACTCCATGCTGGGACAACAGAGAGGGTCCAAGAGACAGACTTTGTATTGAGATCTCTGACCCGAGGCCAGCTGGGGGCTCATCCCCAACTCACCAGGTTCTGAGAGGCCGCGGGAAGGCACTCGGGAGTGTGCCGAAGCAGCTGAGCTGGTGAAGTCCACTGGCAACTCCCAGAGAGGTGGGGAGGCACCGTGGGGCCTTTAATGATGACTAATTTGCAGCTTATTAATGCGGCAGTAATTAAGAATATTCATTTTATTAAAAGCCGTTTATTATAATAGTGCATGCAAATCCGGAGACTGGCATTGTGCTCACGTACCAATCGACATAGGTCTATTGTGGCTCTGTGGATGGCAGGTCGCTGCGTCACTAATTGTTAAGAGTTTAGGGTCTAATTTTAAACCCTTTTAATTCCATTTGAAATAATTGCCCTAATGAAATTCAAAGTACTCAGAAGCAGCCACGGAAAAGGCAAATGGTGCCTCCGCCTCCTGCCCCCAGGGAGCTGCGCTTTGAGACTTGTGGCGGGAGCTGTGCTTGTCTGGGGCTAAGCTGGCTGCTCTCTCTTCCTGGAAGAGGAAGCTGCTCTGGCTGCCTAGTGACGGCTGGCAAAGCCTTGTGGGGGCCGGGTCCCTGTCTCCAGTGTCGGGAGGAGCCGGCCCAGGTGGAAGGGACTGCAGGAGGAGGATGTTGCTCAGGATAATTTGCTTCTGTGAACCATACAGGGATAGGATCTGCAGAGAGGACAGGACCCCACCTCACTCCAAGGCAGGTTTCCTCAGCCCCAGTGATAATACTGACTCACTGGGGCCTGCCTCCAGGAATCATCTTCAATACAAATTAAACTTATTGGTTCAGCACTGAGGATCGAACCCAGGGCCTTTGCACTGAGTTATATGCTCAGTACCTTTTTATTTTTTATTTTGAGATAAAATATTTTTTTATTTTGCTAAGTTGCCCAGCGTGGGCTCAAACTCCTGATCTTCCTGCTTCTACCTTCCCGAGTGCTGGGATTGCATGAATGTGCCACCACGCCCTGCTAGCAGGTAACAGTGCTGATGGAGGGGTGCCTGTGTGCTGGGTGTTCTGCTGTTCAAAGATTGGCTTGCTGAATCCTCACAGCCTCTGAGGTGGCTGCATTATTTATTCCAGTTATTCCGTTTTACTCACGAAGCAACAGAGGCTGAGAGAGGATCTGTGTCTTTTCAAAAGTCAAAACGTTAGGTGGCAAAGCTAGCCTTTATTTATTTTTTAATTTTAGTTTGTTAGTACATAATGATTACATTCCTTGTAGGGAGTTGGTACGTGTACATAACACATTTTAATTTCTTTTTTTATCCCTTTTCTCTCCTGTTCCTCCACACCCCACCCATTCTTTGATCCCCTCCCTCTTTTTTTGTACGCGCTTGCAGTGAATGTTTACATTGCTTGTATAGAGTTGGTACATGTATATAACACATCCTAATTCCTTTTCTTCATCCCTTATCCCTTCCCTCCCTCCTGCCCCTGTTCATCTTCTGATCCCCTTCCCCTCTGATAATCAGCTATCTCCCTGTCTTATTACCTATCTTTTACTTTGCTTTTTATTTTTACTCATGTAAGAGAAACAATGAGATATTTAAGTTTATGTGCCTGATTTATTTCATTTAACATTATAGTCTCAGGGTGCACCCATTTTCCTACAAATGACTCAAGTCTATTGTTCTTTGTGGCAGAGTAGTACTCCATGGTGTGTAGATACTACATTTTCTTCATTCATTTATCTTTTGATGGACATATGGGCCACTTCCAGGGAAGATACCTAGAAAGGGAATAGTTGGGTAAAGTGGAATTTCTAGTGTTAGTCTTTTGAGGAATCTCCATATCGATTTCCATTGTGGTTGTACTAGCTTACATTCCCACCACAGTGGAGAAAGCTTCCCTTTTCCCCATAGCCTCTTCAGCATTTGTTATTATTCAAGTTCTTGGTGATGGGAATTCTTTCTGGGATAAGATAGAATCTCAGTGTTGTTTTAACTTGCATTTCTCTAATGGCCAGAGGTTGGATTTTAGCCCAATCTTTCCTCTGTGTCTTCTCAGAGATTGTCTATCCCATCAGCATCCTGCAGGGGCGCATCAACACCAATGAAGTAAAACCTGACCAGGGATCAGAATCACCTGGGGAGCTTTACAAACACAGATTCTTGGTTTTTTTGAGGCAGGGTCTTGCTGTGTAGTTCAGGCTGGCTTTGAACTCACAGCAATCCCCCTGCCTCAGCTTCCTGAGTATTGGAATTACAGATTTGTGCCAGCACGCTTGGCATAAGCACAGATTTTTGAAACTCCCCCCAAGTACACTGAAGCAGGATCTTTGAAGTAGTGTGGGGTTTGAGAATCTTCACCTTTTATATGTTCCCTGAATGATTCTGACATTGTTGGTTCAAAGAATGGGTTTAGGAAACTTTGCAAGACTGTTTTTTTAAAAAAATTTTTGCCCCCAGAACTGAGTCAAGTCCAGGTCATACAATGATTCTGTTAGGTGCTGTCTAAAGCAGTTCACCACTGGAAGTTGATATGCTTTGCGGAGCACAAACATAGTCTTATGAGAAAAATGTTCTGGAAGCAAAGTGATGTAGAAATGATCCTTGAATGAAGGTTGAAGTAAGTAGGATCCTGGCAGCAGAAGAGTGGGGAACGGGCACACCAGAGAAAGGAACAGCATGAGGGCATCTAGGGCATTTGACAAACTTGATAATGATCCCACCAACTCTTGCCTTCTGGTGTACACACTCTAATTGTGGGTGGGACTTGTGATTTGCTTTTGAGCAATAAATTATGGCCAAGGTGTACATTTCCATTTTGCTAGCAACCTGTTCTTTCTCTCTGACTGATTTTGTGACCCACCTCTGTAGGCACTCACCCTGCAGAGTTGCAGAAGTTCTATAGAAGTTGGGGACCTCAGTTCTTCAGCTTCAAGCAACTGAAATCTGCCAACAACCCACGTGAGAGTCAAAGAGGACCCTTCTCCACTCAAACTTCCAGATGAGAAGGAAGGCCCACCTAGGTTACAACCAGAGAACCCAGACAAGTTAAGCCTGGAGTGTTAACTCAGAGAAACCGAGAGATAATAAGTGTGCAGTCTTAAACTGCTCAATATCTGGTCATACATTACTCAGAAACAAAACACAACAACAACAAAAATGCACAAAACCCAAAGCAGTAACAAAACCCATATCTGAAAAGAATGGTAGACAGGTAGGGTAGTTTTCCAGTTTCCTAGTCATGTGACACATGTCCTGTTAGAAATTGTGGCTGTTGACAAGAGTGTAGACAGGCTGTGATGGGAGACAGGGCTTTCAGCACGAAAGGCCTACGGGATCAGGCTAAGAAACATGAGCTTTTTCCCAGAGAACATAGTGAGATGGTGTTTAGAAGCCTGGAACATGGTCAGATCTTTATTAGACAAAAGATTACTTTGGTGACAGGAGCCTAGGATGCGTTGGAGGGAGGGAGACCTTGGCAGGTCACTGCAAGAGTTCAGGAAAGAGAGGATAAGAACTTGAGCCAAGGGAGAAGCTGTGAAGATAGAAAGACAATTTGAGTTTGGAAGCAAAGAAGCAGAACATCCAGGAAAACACTCTTTCCACTCTCAAAGACCTACAGAAAAGGAAATATTCTAGCTCATGCCTTCCTCTGTCCAATATTCCAGCAAGGCTGACTTTAGTGACTTGGTTTAGTATCACCTAATGAGTGGGATTGTTATGAGGAATTTTGTGCATTGGAGTTCCTTTCTTCCTCCTCCTCCAGGCACACTGCCTGGGGAGGGGGCAACTGTGATGATTTTCACTCTACAAAGCAACAGAGAAGGACTGCAGTGAAATCATTCCCACAGAATCTTTCTGGTCAAATGTCACTTATCAAGTGATCTGCCACCACTTAACAGATTTAGCATTTTTCCTTTTCTGCAGAGATGCTATTTGGACCTTAATAAGATCTTGCAGAATGAGAGGTGAGTGCAAAGAAGAAATCTTGAGCCTTCGCTATCTATCCATCCTTTCAACATTATTGACACTAGCTATAAGAATAACCAGAGCTAAATAGGAAATAATTTTATTCTCAAGGCATTCACAATCTATTGAGAAAGACAGGTGTGTAAAGCAAAAACTGCAGCAAAGTTTCCTAAACTAGAGGTACATACTGAGGGCCTAAGATTCTCCAATAAAAGATTGAGACACCATTCAAGTTGAGGGATTTTTCCAAGTAGAAGAATCAGCTAATGCAAATGTGCAGGGGCATGAAAAGATACAACATCCCTGCAAAGGAACATAGCACAAGATGTAGAGAAGGATGAGAAGGAGAATCATGGAGGCTGAGGTTGGAAAGTCAGAAGGATTCAGAAGGTGTCTAAAAGGCTTGGACCATATTTTGTAGGCAGTAAGATGCCCTAAAGAAGAATAAGCAGGGGAGGTACATGGTCACCCTACACAGTTTACTCTTGTGCATTGTGTGTGATTTTATCATAAAAACTAGGGTGCTCCACGTCAGTAAAGGAAGCCAAAAGTGCAAGTAATCCAAGGTATGACTTCTTCCATCATTCACCAAGTCCTTTTTGTTTCTTTTGGTACCAGGGATTAAACTTGCAACCTTGCACTTGCCAGGCAGGCACTGTGCCACTGAGCTATATCCCTGGGCCTCACCAAGTTCTACCTTTATTTCCTCAATATCTCTAAATGCTATTGATTTCAATTCTACTGCCATAGCTGTATTTCAAGCACCATTGTCTCACCTGTTCTGCCATACACCTCTTTACCATTCTGCCTGAATCCATTCTACACCCTCTCAAATCCATTCTCCATCTTCATCCACAATTTTTAGTCAAACTTGTATACAGTAAACTACAGAGTCTCACCATATAATTTCATACGTTTTGACACCTGGATAGACCCATGCTACTACCACCTCAATCAAGACACTTCCATCCTTTGAAAATAGTCCCTCTTTTTCCCATCCAGCCAATTTTTACATATCATAGGAAACTACTATTCTGATTTCCAGTACCAGAGATTAATTTATTACTACAAAACAATTCACCATTTTACACTCCTCCTGGCAATGTTTAGAATTCCAGTGTTTCCAAATTCTTGCCAAGATGCAGCATTTTCTGAATTTTTAGTTTTAGTCAGTTAGTAGGTATGAAGTGGCATGTTGTTACTTTAATATATTATCTGATGACTAATGATATTGACCAACTTTTCGCATGCTTAGATACTTACTAAAACATACTCGTTTGAAGCATATATTTAACCATTTTGCCCTTTTCTTGTGGATCGTCTTTATACTTGAGTACTAGGACCTTTTTTTTTTTTTTTTTTTTGTGGCACCAGGGATCAAACTCACAGCCAGGCAGGCGCTTAAGTCACTGAGCCAAACTCCCGGCCCTAGTTTTTTGAGACAGAGTCACACTATGTATTTCAGGTCGGGCTTGCACTCATATTGTAGCCCAAGCTGGCCTCGAACTCACAACACTCCACCCACCTCAGCCTCCTGAGTGCTGGGATTAAAGGCATGCGCCACCACACCTGGTTAGGATTGTTGACTATGTTTAGGCAGACAAGTGCGCTGAAGAATTTCTTCTGGCCTATGGCTTATTTTTTATTTTAGTTCTGGTAACACAGAAGTTTGAAATTTTGATGAAGTCTCATTTGTCAGTTCTTCACACCACAAGTTTTATTGAGGTACAATTGGCAAATGAAATGATTATTATTTATTGCGTGCTAAAAAAGATATGTTAACCTCAGTGTTATGTGGATTGCATTTATATTTTCATATAGATACTTTAGAGTTTCAGCTACTACATTTAGGCCTGTTACCTATTCAAAGAATTTTTTTAGTATGGTGTGAGGTAGGAGTTGAAGTTTATTTTTTTTCTCATATTTTCCTACTTGTTTCCATTGCTGTTTGTAGAGAAGACTTTCATTTCCATATGGGCTTGTCTGGATATTTTTGTAAACATTAAAATGATTATGTAGGTATAGGTATATTTTTAGTTTCTATTCTGTTCCATTGACCTAATTACCTACAGCATCTCCACATTGAGTTATCTCTATTATTGAAATTTTACATTTTTTGTGTAAGTTTTAAAAACCAGATGATATGCTATAACTACATTTTTATTACAAGATTATTTTGACCATTCTATATCCTTTGCAATATCATATATATTTAAAATAACTTATCAGTTTCATTTTAGAAACCAGTCTACTGAATTTATGATCGAGACTGAGATTTAATGATTATGAGGAGAATTGATGTTTTAATAGCATTGAGACTTTCAGACCATAAGCATACAATTTTTTTCATTCATTTAAGTCACTTTATTGCAATATTTTGAGTTTTTCAATGTAAACATTTTGCACATTGTTTGTTAATTGTATTCCTATATATTTTGTTTTTATGCTACTGTAAAAAATTTTTCTAGAGCCGGGCATGGTGGCGCACACCTTTAATCCCAGCACTCGGGAGGCTGAGGTAGGCGGAGCATTGTGAGTTCGAGGCCGGCCTGGGCTACAACGCAAGCACAAGGCTGGCCTGGGATACAACGCAAGCGCAAGGCCGGCCTGAGCTGCATAGTGCGACCCTGCTTCAAAAAACCAGGGCTGGGAGTTTGGCTCAGCAGCTTAAGCGCCTGTTTGGCAGGTGTGAGGCTGTGAGTTCAATCCCCGGTGTCTATATGTTGTTAGCATATAGAAATGAAGTTATTTTGTGTGTATTGATAATATGTATTAGTGATCTTGGTAAATTAATGTGTTAGTTTGAGTAGCTTTAAAATTTTTTATTTAATATTTTATTTAATATTTTATTTAATTTTATTTTTGACACTTTATACATGATTGCTGAATATAGTTTTGCTTTTTTCCTCTTTCTTATTTAGTTAGTTATTTTTTCTTCCTAATTGTATTGGTTAGAACCGCCAATATTATTTTGTACCAAAGCGATAACAGCAGACATGCTTGCCTTATTCCCAGTTTTACTTAGAAATTGTTCAGTATTTCATAGTAGGTTGTTATAAGTGTTACTGTTGTTTGTGATGCCCTTCATCAAACTAAGAAAGTTTTCTGCGAGCTAAATGAGTGCTGAGTTTCTCAAAGGATCTTTTGTGAATGCATTAGACTGGTATTTCCTTTCTTTTTTAGATGATTTTTTTAATTTTGAAGAGAATACAACCAAACAAAATAAAACAGAATAGAGCCAATCAAAACAAAACAATGAACATGATACATGACTTCAAAAAAAGATGAAAGGAAATCAATAATGGCTACCATAATACCTCTCGTTTTCTTTAAAATAACTGCCCATACCATCAGGCATAATACAATCAAACAAAATAGTACAGAATAAAACCAATAAAAACAAAACAATGGACGCAATACAGGACTCCAAAACAATAGTAAAACAACAGTGGTTACCATAATGCCTCTTGTTATTGTCTAAGTAGTTGCCTATATCATCAGACATAATACAATGAAACAAATCAAAATAGAATAAAATCACTCAAAACAAAATAATGAAAGCAATACAGGGCTTCAAAACAAGGTGATAAGATAAACTTTTTTTTTCCTTTGGTACTGGGGATCAAACTCACAACCTCGTGCCTGCCAGGCAGGTGCTTAGGCCATGGAGCTAAAACACCAGCTTTCCTCTCTTTCTTTGTTTCCCTTTCTGTAGTACCAGGGATCAAACTCAGGGAGCTCTGCCATTGAGCTACTTCCCTAGTGCCTTTTGAGCCTAAGTCTCACAAAATTGCCTGGATGGGGCTCAAATTTGTGATCCTCCTGCCTCAGTCTCCTTTGTGCTAGACATACTGGTATAAGTAACCATGATGAGCTTTTCCTTTATCTTTGTGATGTGGTGAATTACACTGATTTTCAAATATTAAATCAACCTTGTATCACTGAGAAAAACATCACTTGATTAAGGTATAGTATCCTTATATATTTCTGGATTTAGTGTGTTAGTATTTCATTAAGAAGTTTTACATTCAAAAAAATTTTGGCATATAACCCCACACCCCAATTATCTGGTTTTGATATAGATTCATGCTGCCTTTACAAAATAAATTGGAGATTGTTCTTCACTTCTCTATTTTCCAAGAGAATTTGTGTAAGATTGATGTTATTTACTGGTAAATGTTTATCAAGACTCATGAGTGAAAACAGCTAAGTCTGGAGTTTTCTTTATGTGAAGTTTTGATTACAAATTCAACTTTTCTAAAGAGCATAGATGTAGTGTTAATCTTTTTAAATTGTGTGTGTTTTAGATAAACTAGTCCATTTCATCTAACTTGTGTAAATAGTTGGTAAAATATCATATTGCCTTCCTTTTCTTTAAGTATTTGTTTCATCTAGAGTGATACATCTTTTATTCCTAATATAGTGTTCTATCTCTCTCTCTCTCTTTCTCTCTCTCCCTATCTCTCTTTCTTTCTGGTACCAGGAATTGAACTCAGGACTTCATGCTTGCCAGACAGGCACTGTGCCACTGAGCTATATCCCCTGCTCTCTGTCTCTCTTTAAATCTCTCTCTCTTTCCCTCTCCCATTCTTTCTCCTTCTCTCCTGTGTTTTAAAACACTATATTAATCTTTTCAAAGAATAAGCTTTGGTTTTGTTAATTTTTATTTGCCTTTTCCTGTTTTTTATTTCTTCTCTTGTCTTTATTATTTTCTTTTCCTTATTTTGATTTAACTTCCTCTTCTTTACTAGCATATTAAGGCAGAAACTTAGATCTTCATTTAAAAATCTTTCTTTTGTCTACTACGGAGTAATTAAACACACACAAATACATGCCTTTCTGAGCACTGCTTTGACGACATCCTACAGGTTTTGATATATGGTATATTCATTATCACTCAGTTCAAAATATTTTACCATTTCCTTTGGGAGTATTTCTCTGATACACTGGGTATTTAGAGGTGCATTCTTTAATTTTGAGTTACTTGGAGTTTTTCCAGATATTTTAGTGTTACTGATATTTTAAAATTTAAACCTATTCTTCTCAGAAAATATACTCCATAAGTTTTCAGTCTTTTGAAATTATTGGAATTTATGGTGCAGCACACGGGTGATCTTGGTGAATGTTCAGTGCACACTTGAACGTCTATGCTGCAGGTGTCAGGAGACAGTGTTCTATAGCCAGGAATTAGGCAAAGTTGGTTGATAATGTTTGAATTTTTCTATATCCTTACTAATTCTTTTCTGTTTAGTTCTATTAATTACTGAGAGAGTGTTGTGAAATTTCCAGCTATAGAAGTCAATGTTTGCTTCATCTCTTTGAAGATTTGCTAATAAGATACATACCTATTTAGGACAGTCAAGTCCTTCTGCTGAATTAACCCTTTTATCATTATGAAATAGCTCTCTTTATCTCTGATAATATTCCTTATCTTAATGACTAATTTGTCTGATATTTATGCAGGCAAAGAAGCTTTTATATGTTCACTGTTTGCATACGAAAGAACCTGGAATATCTTTTCCCTTCAACTTACCTGTGTCTTTACATTTAAAATGCATTTTTATAGACATAAAGTAGTTGAATCTTGCATTTTCATCCCGTCTAATAATCGTGGAACTTTCCAAGTCTTTTTCAAAGCTGAATAATGAGGAACTTCAGCCAGTTGCCTGGAGAGTTGACTTCTGGCTTGGCTCCATGACTCTAATGGATGAGTGGAGTCCTTAAATCTCAGGAACATCTTTTCCTTAGTGAAAGAATCTGTGTGTCACCTGGCTTGCTGTGATTTGGAGCCAGGAACCTTTAGCTGCCTTCTTCACACATCCCATGATCCTGTTTTCATAATGCATCTTTTATCATAGTCCTAGTCCTCAAATTATGTCTTTGGCAATATATTCCCTTAATTGTGGTTTTCTTGTGGTAAAATGGTGCTCCTTTGGAGAACATACTCTAGAAAACTTCTCCTATCATCTGTTCCTCCTTTGCTTTTTGGTCCTTCCAAGGCCCAGAGAGTTGCTTTGAGTAACTTGCTGGAGGATGTTATTCAAAGAAAGTTGGGAGGAAAAACAAGAGGGAGAAATTAGAGCACACAAAGGGCCTAAACTTCTTTAGACCTGCATCACAAAATCATAACAGCAACCTTGTGAGGCAGTGCTTCTGCTGTCGCCAGTCTGTAGACAAGGAAACAGAGCTTAGGGGGCATAAGTGACTTGCCCAAGGTCACTATAGTTACTGCTAAAACGTACTATATTACAGTGTCATGTATCTACCACAGTGGAGAGACTACTAGGCACACGCTCCTCACTCACCTCTCCACTTCTTTCCTAGTAAATCCCTCCTCCTTATGATTCAGAAGGAGGCTGGTCCAAGCTCAGCTCTATGATTGCAGATCCTGATCAGCCTAATAATCCATGGAGCCTTCTGTAATCAGACACAGTTCCCAGATGGACAGCCAGAGGAACTGACTCAGTCAGACTGAAGGGAAGAGCTTATGACCCACGGTGGGATGAGAGGCTCACTCCCTCTCCTGCTAGATGAGCACTGGGGAGCTTACATCCTTGTCAGGGCAGAGGTGGAGCTACATCCATGAAGCAAGTGCTGAGGAAGGCAGAGTGAAGAAAGTAGACCTAGATTTTGATGATATTGATCTATCGATGAATTGCATCACCCCTGCAGCCCATACTAGCTTTAGTGTTCTCATGTGAGAATATTCACTTTTGTATTTCTTAAATAGTATTTTATATTTCTAAGAGTTAAAGGCATCTTAACTGGAAAGAACACAGAATAAGGGCACAGTGGAACCAAAGTAGGTATGTCCAATTCCAGAGTGAAAGCTCCCCATGGCATAGCTCCTTGCTCCCTCTCAGTTAGAGTTTGTGACCTCTGTCTTGCACAGGATAAAGCTGAAGTTTAAAGAGGGGAAGTGATTTGTCCAGGGTCACAGAGCTAGCAAGTGGCTCACCCTAGCTCAGAACTCATGTTTATCTGACTACAAAGCCTGCACTCCGCATGCCACCTCCGTTGGCTTCCCACCCTCCTGGCTGCCACCGTTCCTGTACCTTTGACTCCAAACAGAGGCCTCTCCGTCACCAAATAATGTGATCAAATCAAACCTCCTTTCCATACAATTAGAAAACATAACAGGTTACAGCAAAAAATGCAAAAACCTCCAAAGCTGCTCAAAGCTAATTAATTTCTATTACTAGTGAGAGAAGAACCACTTAACATGTCTTTTCTTATTCAAATTACCATTGACGGCACCTGCTTTTTTATTCTTGGGAAATCCTGCTACAATGCGGGGTAAATTATGTAAGACTGTAGAATTTATGAAGATAAGGCAATTAGCATTACAAAACCGAGTCCGAGTTACAATTTCTGGGGAACAGAAAGAGTTATGATGCTCCCTTAAACGGCCTAGTGAAGTCTCACAGATTGAGTTAATCCTTGTAGTAGTCAGGAAAATTGAAGGCTAAACGGCGCCATGATGGTGGGTAATTAATTGTCAGGGCCCTTTGGTGATGGGGCTGTCTCTGCTTCTGAGGAGGCGGCCAGGGCGCTTTGGGAAAGAAAAGGAAAGGAACAGGATTCATAGGGTGAGGAGGCAGGGAGAGAAAGAGGAACTTCCTTTTGAAGTCCTTGGTCTTTGGGTCAAGCAGGGTCCTGCCCAGGGACCACACTCCCACGGGGATTTGTGAAGCCTCCGCTGCTCAGCACAGCTGCCCCAGAGCAGGTGTTTTCTGGCAGTGTTTAGATGCTGCTAAGATTTTGAATCTGAGTTGGAGGACTCTTAAAGACACCAGATTGCCAGGGGTACTTGGCTAAACAGATGCAGATATACAGTGGCGTAGGTATCTGGTGAAGGTCTCAGAAATTGAATGCAAGATTTAGGGTGTATGTGTGTGTGCACAAGTGTACCCTTTTCCACAGAAGTGCCTGCAGGTTTTACTTGATGCTGAACAGGTTTAGGATGCCTCCCTCCCTGCCTTAGTTAGAACCCACCTTACACAGTCAAAGATCAAGAGAGGCAGGTACTCTCCCGCCACCCTCCTGGAGGCTTGGTGTCCATCTGTTGCTGGTTTCCTATTTGGTGCCTGCGCAGCATCCAGTTTCCAGGGTCAGAACCAAGGCTGTAGCACTTGCCCTTGGGACCCCCGGCTTGAATGTCAACTGTTTCCTATTTGGCTTCCCAGGCAAGTCACTTCTGGCTCATTAGGTGCCTTTGTGTGAATTAAAAGATGGCACACTTCTCTGTAGGATCCAATTCTGTACCACTCGGCAGGTTTGGCAAGCAGAGCTCAGGCTGGGCTCCAGCCCAGATTGGCCATGTTGACTTGTGTCCTTGTACAGCTTACAACCTGCACGGCCTTACTCTCAAAGTTTTTTACTCTAGGGCTTGAGTCACTGACAGGTACTAGAGCTTTCTCCTGGTAAGACACTGAGCATGCTCTAGGTAGGCCTGAGTAGAAGAACTGGCTGAGGGTCCAGGAGACTGTTAGCTAGAAATAGAAATTTTATCATGACAAGGCAGAAGCACCAAGTGTAACATTCATCTCCATCTGGATTCAGAACCAGGCCAGACCCATCTAGAGCGATGAGGCAGAATGCAAAGCAGGCCCAGTAAGCCTGGGGAAGGAGGATAGCAGCATGTCTAAGGGAGGGCAGCAGGCTTGAGCAGGCCAGAGCAGCAGGAAGTGACGGGTAAGGGGGAAACTGGTCAGCAAGAGGACTGGGATGAGTTGTTCAGGGCCTTGCAGGCCATTGTGAGGATTTATGTATTCTGAGATGGAGTGGAAAACTTTGGAAGATTCTTGGCTGAGGAGTGGTATGAACTGACCTGATTTTTTTTTTGAAAGGAATCAGTAAGGCTGTTGTGTGGGGAAAAGGCATAAGGGGCACAAGTAGAAGCAGGGAGACATTAGGATCTACTGAAACTGTCTTTCCGGATGAGAGATGCTGATGACTTGAAGAGATGGAAACTGCACGGAAGGTGACATTTGGGAAATACTGGTGTCTTTAACGTATAGATGCAGAAATGAATGATGTAGTGAATGTAGGGTATGAGAAGAGAAAGGTCAAGAATATATATAGCAAGACTTTTGGCTTTGTAAATGGAAGGGATTGAAGGGTGCAGCTAGATGTCTGAGAGCTTTGCAGAACAGGCACACTCTCTCTTTTTTATGGTTCCAATTCCAGGAAAAAGCTTTCCACCTCTATCCATTGCCCACCAGACCTGCACAGGGGCCTGCTCACCTCCGCCTCAAAACTGCTGCTCTTGACTTCCTTCTAGAATGTCATTTCACTCTTCTTTTTGCTGAACTGTTGCCTTATACCTGAATACTGTATGCCAATCATCCATCCATCCATTCATCCTTTCACTCATGAGTAAATATGTGTTACTGAGTACTTACCATGTGCAAGCTGCTGATCTATGCACAAAATGCCTATCAGTGAAAAAGACGGCTGTTGGGCATGAGCTTAAGTTTCCTTAGGACACTTGTGCTGAGGAAATAGTACCCTATCTCTCCAGGGCCCACCAGCTACCTACCTACTTTATGCCAAGTTGCATGACACTGCTTTAGAGTTTAACCCTTTAATCATGTAGGGGAGAACTGAGAGGTCACTGGGCTTTATCTCTTTTGTCCCCTGTCATTTCTTTAGCAATCAGATGCTCAGTTATGGTTTCAATGAGAAAAATCAGTAGCCCTCAGAGTGAGGAATTTTAGGCACAGGGTTTTTTTCAAGCCTGCTCACAAATAACATATTCCTTGGGTTTCCACAGCAGGTTTAGGGAGACATTTGAGGACATCAGTTTCTGAAGTGTTTTGCAACTGTTCTCTTGTGTTATTTTGGGACCTTAACCAGCATGACCCAAGATACTGGGCTGGCAAGGGATGTTAGGACCCAGAATTTGGCCCATCTTCTGGAGAGGGATCATGACTTACTTGGAAAGAGCTGCATGTAGGTTCTGAAAGGAAACCAATCAGGCAACAAATTTCAGCAGTGGGGGTCGGAGGGGAGCTATATTTAGGTAAGGACAGGATAGGGCATTACCACCTGAATGTGAGGCTGCTAGACACTACCCTCCCCTTTGGAACAAGGTCCAGTTTCCTTCGATGAGGCACAACTAGCTCAGGAGATGCCCAGATGGTGATGTGAACATTTGTGCAAGCCTTGGATGACTCGGAAGTTTGAGACTTCAAAGACCTTTTTGAACCATCAACTCATCACTCCACACACCAAAGCTTTAAGTACAATTATCCCTCATTTTACAGACAACAAAACCAATGCTCAGAGACAAAGCACCTGGAGCCTGACCGAGTCACTGCCAAGCTGCAATCATTTCCCAGTCTCCAGTCCCATCCCTAAAGCTGAGACTTCTCACAGGTGGCAGCCTTGCTGTGGGTACTGGATGGCACTGGATCGCCTAAGATAGAAGCTGGAAGTGTACCCAGAAGCCATCCTCACACACCAGGCCCTAACCAGGTACCAGCCCCTGGGTAGTGACATCAACCCAGTATCCCCTTTCATCTTCCCCGGGAGGCTGGTAGAACTTTAATCCTCTCTTGTTTTATAGAGGAAGCAGAGGCTTGGAGAGGTAACTCTACAGAATCTCACAAGCTGTCTTCCTGGGATCCACAGTCAAGGTTTCAAACTTTAGCCTGATCACTAACAGGGGAGGTAAATATGAGAAAAACAATGTTCAGTTTCCTCACCTGTAACACAAGGGTGGTGGTGAGTTGGACTGTAGGACGTCCTACAGGACCCTGGCACTGAGAAGCATCAGTCTCTCTGCTCCTCCCACCTGAACAGATTTTGAGAAACTCAAACTGTGGGGTTCTCAGGGGACAAAAGGCATTCTTACCCAAGTGATCATGTATGGCTTAAGGTGCTGGGAGGCAGTCTTGCGGGAAAGGGGTGGGTGAAATGTAAGGGATGGCAGACTTAGCAAATTAAAATAGAGGATGCCCAGTTAAAGTTTAATTTAATTTTAATTTCAGATAAATGACACATGATTTACAAAAACTATCTCAAGTGGCACACCTGTATTTTATCCAGCAAAAAGCATGAGCTGCAGACCACAGAAGGGGCTGTTGCTGGTTTCTGCTGGAGCCCTGCAGCTTGACCTCAGTTCCTACGGGAGAAACTGCAGGAGCCGTGCAGGGCAGCACTGGGCCTGCAGGCATCACCCCCTCAAGGTGCTCTGCAGGGCCCAAGGGCTCCATGAGAGAATAATGGACGAGTAATTATCATCAGTTAGAAGCTCTGAGTGCAGGCCTTTTCAGAACAGAAGTGGATTCTAGTTCTTAAAAGGATTTGCAGACTTGAACAAATGCCTTTCCTAATCAGTACAAATTGTTCCTTTAAACAAGAGAGAGCTATGTGTCCACTTTTTCTCCGTCAGGCTAATGAGCAGTCAGCATCATTCCTGGGGATCTGGACTCTCCCTCTTCCCTCTGGGGTGCAGGGAGATGGTGGAGGAGTTGGAGGGTAATGAGAGGACCTCCTGGGGACCAAAGATGAGGTACTTCCTTCTGTCTGCCGTGTCCCAAAGCGTGTGGCTTTAGTCATTCAGACTCGGTCTTCTCTTCTATGAATGGGAATAATGATAAATCCTACCCTACTTCATATGACTGTCCTGACGGTTAGACAGGAAGACTGTATTATCTGCCTTCTCTGCTGGAGAGCTCCATCTCTCTCCACAGTCCTGCGCCTTCCTTCATTATCTTCATTTCCAAAACTTCTGCAAACACACCTCCATTCACCTCAAGAGATGAAAAAACCAAAACCTAAGCCAACTCATACTACATTTACATTCATCCTTTCCTCCTTCTTTGTCCCCAAAATGCCTACAGATTGGTTACATTTGACCCATTAGGTCCCGACCTCAGTTTATGAGTGGAGCTCACCGTTTGCAGATCTTAGGCTGGAGCTGCTCTTTCTCAAATTTCTGCCTGTCACCAGGATCCCTCCTCTCTCCTTCATCCAGGGCTGAGTGAGCTCTGCCTTCCATGCTCCCCGCGTGCTGACCTGGTGTCAGCCTCACCTCGCTCCTCTGTGTTCCTTTGGTTGCAAATGGTAAAAGTGAGAAGTGGATAATGTCTCCTTGTAATCCTGAACCCAGGACCCTTTCTTTTCAGTAACAGGAAAGCTGACCAGAGCCACTGCTGGTGTCACTATCACCCTCCTAATGAGAATCCTGGGTGGCAGAGTGCCAAGGAGGAGAAGGCAGTGGTACCTGTTAAGGTATCCTTACCTTCTCAAAGAGTGGGGCTATGTGCCAAGGAATTAGACTAAAGTCATTTTAAGTTTGGCAGAGTATCAATTATAGGGCAGCTGAGGGAAATTCATAAATAAATTCTTTTAACTCTGGTACAGACTAAGTGTAGGGAAAGTCCTGAGGGATTCGCCTGCTCTCTTCTCTCACTCCCAGCCTGGCCTTTGGCTTATTCAGAGGGCACAGAGATTTCTCCTCCATCTCAATGGCTGGGGAGTGAAGTGTCCGCAGAAGGAGCCTGGGGTGGGGGAGGTTAACACGTCACCTGTGTAAAGGTCATCGTTACTGTGTCAGAAGCTCTGCTAACTCTGCAGATGGGCAGGGCCAGACTTATGATGGTTGTTCTTGTTTTTTAGATTTGGAAGCTGAAACTCAGCTTCCCAGGATCATTCAGTTAGTGAGCAGCAGAGCCAGCAACTGAACCGAGTGCCTGTCCTACTACCCCAAGGCCACCTGCCCAGGATCTGTTAATAGCTTTGGAGTTTCCTTGATGCATTACCACTGGCCTGACCTCATTTTTCAACAATGAAAAGAAGGCTGCCCCAGGGGCTCAGCGGGTCCACAGGGTCATTCAAATTAAGGTTCTGCTGTAAATGATCAAGTGTCTACTGAGTGTCAGCCTGAGCCGGCCAGGTGATGTTAGCCACAGTTTACTGACAGCGCTTTGTGAAGCTGGCAAAATTTTCCCATAGATGCCCACAAATTAGGGGCAATGCCAGGGTTCAGAGTCACTTTGTTGTTTCCTTCATACCCATCCAAGTGCCTGTGCATCCCAGAAAACCAGATATTATCTGAAGGAATATTTATTTATATATTTAAAAAGCAAGGATACATTGCATGTACAATAAACTCTGAAGCCCTACCCACAAGACTCTGTAGAATCTTGCCCCTGCCCACCTTTCCAAATGTATATCAGATCTATTTTTCCTTGTTTAGCATACTCTAGGGCCCCAAGTTTCTTCCCATAAACACTTGGCACTTGCTATACCCTCTCCATAGAACCTCCTTTGCCTGTTATATACACATGGACGGCTCCCCATCAATTAGTCGTCAATTCACACATTACCTTCTGAAAGAGGCTTTGACTCCTCAATTGCATTAATACCCTGTTCCAAATCATCACCTAACCTATTTTCTAGTCTTACTTGTTGGTACCCCTCATTAGCTGAATTTATCATACTAAGTTTTCACCTGTTCATTATCTTCCTTGCAAATTCATTATCCACTATAATACCTGTTTTATTCCAGTGCCTAACACAGAGTAGGTACACTGAAAAGATGTTTTGGATAACACATGGATGGGTAAGGCGTCGTCATGTCTTGGGACAAAACTATCCTGTTTTTCATGCTGACCACCAGCATTCTTAGCAGATAATTTTCTTTTTTTCTTAACAAATCTCATTAAAATCAGTCTTTTACAAAACAGCTGTTGCTTTAAATATACAACTTAATCAAAGTAATGATAGGAAGGTGCACAGCGGCCGAGGCTACCCACCGTGCCCTTTAACACTGGCTTGCAAGGAATGGAGTTTGTAAATAGGTTGGGGCCCTCAGGAAGACCCATCTGCTTTCTGCAATAATGTAAAAAGAAAACTTTCAAATACCACAATTTGCAAATGAAGACCTTTAAAATAATGGGACGGTGGCTCTGGAATGGGATTATTAGGATAATGCGATGTTTAAGTGGGCGCTTTTCCTCTCAAGGACCTGCCTGAATTCTGCTGAGCTCATTCCACCAGAGACCTCAGAGAGATCAGTTGTGACTTTTATTAAAGTCAAACCAATACCTGTATTCGCAGCCGCCTGGAGGAAATTTCTTTCTGTAACTCTGATTGAAGTTTAATGGGAACTACACAAAGAAAATTTACTTAACCTCCTCACCCATCTCTTCCACCGTGGAAGTCTGTTCATCACGTGCTCTGCTCCCAGGAGACGCTATCAAAGATAGCACTTCTCAATTTCATAATATTTTTCAGAGTAAAAGAGGGAAGACAGTTGCAGACCTCTACTATTCCAGAATACCACGTAGTCAGTGTCTGATTTCACTTACAGGAACAATGCAGAGGTTTTTCCCAAGGGTGTGCACATTAGTATTTTGTAGATTACAAATAAAAGACATATGTGCTACTAAGAGATCGTCTTCGGTGTACATGAATGTACACGGACACAAAGCTCTGGAAAATGTGCTTCTGATTTGTCCATCTGGCTGATTGACCTCAGCTCCCAGCACATAGGAAACCAGGCACCTGCTCACATCCAGCAAATAAAAGCACTGAACAACACTACTCATTCCAGACAGAACCTGATAGCAGATTGCCAACACCTCATCATGTGTAGCACTTTGTAGATGGAAAGTACCTTTGTAAAATCTCACATTTCTCTCATGAAGTTTACACACATCTAAATAAAAATATGAAAACTCAGTTGTAGTTCTGTAAAGTGTTAACTAGTGAATATCTACAGCACCATCACCTAAGTCAAGGAATAGGACATTGTCATTGCCCAAAGCCCTTTTCCGAGTTCATCCCTGGTTACCACTTTCTTGCTTTCCAACTTTCTTCCTAATTACTCATTTGCTTTATTTGACAGTTTTCCCAGCTAAGTGTGTATTCCTAGACAATGGTTTTTACCAAATCAAGTATCACACAGAATGTACCCCTTTGCATCTGGCTGCTTTTTTCTCAACATTTTGTTTTTCAGCTCTGGTTCTGAGTCTTATAAGAATGTTGTCATGTGTACTATACAGGTTATTTGACTGGCCGTTTAACAGTACATGGATACATGGACACCATGTTGTTGAGTATCCTGTTGACAGATATTTGGGTGTGGGTTATTTCTGACTTGGGGCTATAATGAATGATAGCATGCTATATTCTTTTCCCTGTATTTTGGCATGCATCTGGATGATTTTCTCACTAATGAGTTGGCTATATCTGGCTCACTACTTGTATTTGTAAATAAATTGTATTGCCACTCCTACTTTTTTGCATATTGTCTGTGGCCATTTTTGTAAAATGAATGCAGAATTGGAGAGTTGTGACAGAAACTGACCATATGGTGTGCAAAGCCAACAGTGTGAAGTACCAGGGCCTTTTCAGGAAAAAGCTTGACAATTCTGATTTAGGGCATATACTTAGGTGGGAGTTGTAATGTTACAGGATTTTCATACTTACAACCCCAATCATACTACCAATTTTTTTTTTTTTTTTTTTTGGTATTGAGGATTGAACACAGCTCCTTTGCACTGTGTTACGTCCCTAGTCCTTTTGTATTTATTTTTTATTTTTGGGACCTGGTCTCACTAAGTTGCTAAATTGTCCATGCTGGGCTCAAACTTACGATCTTTATGTCTCTGCCTCACTGAAAGCTGGAATTACAGGTGTGTGCCTCCATGCCTATTTTGCACTGCCATTTTCCACCAGCAAAGTGCTTTCTATAATTTTTAACATTTTATTATGAAAAAGATTGTTTCAAAGGTAACCAGTGAAGGAAGGTCTTCAAGTATGGCATTACTGCACAAATTTAGGGCTTCACCATAAAAGATGAAGAACTACTAATTGTTCTAACTACCCTTCATGCTAAATGTAGGCCACAGCTGATGAACAATCAGGCTTATGGCCTATCAGTGATTTTAAGACCTACAGTAGAATCTCATCTGATTTGTTCGGTGGGATTGCCAATCCCATGCTCTTTTAGCACACTGAGATGACTGTTGTTACAACTCTACCATGCCTATGTGGGTTCTACGTAACAGATTTATACCTATATGAGCCATAGACCCAGTGACCATTGAGGATGAAGATGTATCAGTCTTTAAAGAAACACCATGTTATCTAGGACATGAAGCACAAAGCTCCTTTTTTCCTGACCCTTTCCTCATCATCTTCAAAAGTTGCTTCTCTCTCATTAACTGTAGCTTCTTTGTACTGTTGAGATTCTAGCAGCAGGACATTCACATCATTCTCTGATTTTGAGAATTCCACCTCACCCACCTTCTTCCTATAAACCAGAGAGGGAAGGCCTTCTGGAAACCATGGGAGATAACTGTTTCCAGATGTGGTTATAAAGCTTACTCACAGTAGCGCTGTTGCCAACAACATGAATGCCAGATGGGGACCCCAAGAAGAGAAGCCTCACATAACCATCTGAAGGCCCAGAGGAGCCCATCCCATGCTGCTCTGCAAAGCACTCTGTTCTTGCTCCTGGTGGTCAGCATCTACTCTTCCACCTTGTTAATGGACATGGGATCCTGGAAGGCAAGGACCACAAAGGAGGACACAAACATTGGCTCAGGAACTGCTAACATATTCTTAGCACAGAACATCTGTTGAGTGAATTCTGGTTAAGTGTGAGCCCTCTGTTGCACCCTGCTTTGTACTCTAAAATGGGACAGTGTTGGAACAAAAGTCTCAGGTTTTTTTTCTCTCATTAAAATAAATGGGAGGCAGGTAATCTCCAGTTAGTATGGCTTTTTGTTCATCACCAGAAACCTGGATCTCTTCTATATTCTCTACCTTCCTTAGAAGGAGTCCATCCTTAAATTGGAGGCTTATCCATGATTCTGCACTCCAGATGGCTGTTAGAAGGAGGTGGAGAGGACAAAATGTGCTTCCCAATCCCCTCATCATTTTAAAGAGTTTTCCAGGAAGTTTTCACCAACAATTTCTACTTGTTTTGGCCCAATCATAGGGTGTGGCTATTCCTGGCTGCAAAGTGAAGTGGGACTTAGTCTCCTTTTTGGTAGACACTGAGTAAAATCAAGGAGAGAATGAGCATTAGGTGGAAAAACTGAAGCATCTACCACATGGAGGAATGTCATGGCACCTAGACCTGGGCCTCCAATGAGGATCAGTGATGTTAGCAACGATGCAGCTAACCTCTCTTCTCCTTTGTAGGAGACTGTGGTCTCTTTCTCTGCATTCCTCACTTACCTTTGCCGCCATATATTTTCTGTCCCTATAACCTATAACACACAGAGGATAGTGCATACAGAGTCAATTCCATTCTCGAACATAAATTTCAATTCAAATTCCTATCATTGCCTAGAAGTGCTGACTCTTATTTAAATTCTACACTGAAGGAATTTGATTGTCCCATGGGTGGCTTTTGGACAAGTGTATGGCTCCGGGCCAGACATGTGCTTGGGGAATAGGGACAGCAAGAACATATAGAACATGGGATGGCCTTTTTAGGTGGGGCAGAGTCTCCTGGAGAGGCTGTGAGTGGAGGAAGTAATTATACATATTAGTCCATGGCAATAATTATGAGAAGTTTTACAGTATTTGATCTCAAGCCTCCACATACTGGAGATCCACAGTTATTCTAAGGTTGGCTGGTAGAAAGCTTACTGGAGTTGATTCTGGATTTTAAAATTTGTGAAACTGTGAAACTTCAATTTATGGGACCCTGAGAAGTTTCTGCTTCTAGAGGGAAACTAGAAAATTATTTTGTATTGGGAAGAGCACCCACTTTCTAAGAAGAGACAGTAGGGTAGAACTTTCAGTCTTCTGACTACAATACTAGATCGTAGCTGTAAAGTCAGTAGATAGGACTCACTACCTTGAGCAAACACTGAAATAGTGACATGGTTCAAATGTACAATGGCATGTTGAATATTTTGTACAGTATTATAGATCAAGTATCTTTAGCAGGACCAAGCCCATTAAGGAAATTATTTTTCTAGACATAAATCTAAAAAGGTCTATCTATCAAACTCATCACTCACTTCCTGGAATGCATTTGCAGTTTTTGAAATGTATACAGTTGAAATCATAAGCCCATGTTCAACAAGTAGGGATATATATGCTTGAGCTTCTTTTCATCTTATGCTAGATGAAGGACTACGAAATGGGACTGGAGGATTCTGATACTGTCTGGGAATATGTGGTTGACTATGGGACTGCCAGTCAGGCCAGGGACCCAACTTCATGTTGAGAATAAGGGGGTGATGCCTACTCTGTGGGATGTAGAGGGTATTTCTCTCCATTTCCTGGGAAGAGGATGAGATGGGCCTCAGATTGGAAGCAAGGATGATCTCACAGTTTTTCCAGGGCCTGTGGTCTCTAAAGAATGACATGGTCAAAGCAATTCACATCCATGGAGGTAAGTTAGCAGTAGAAGCATAGCAGTAGTTCTAGAATTCGAAAGAGAGATGGTCAGGGATGACCTCTACAGAAGATGTGATTTTTGAACCCCATGATTCAGTGCATCTGATATCCAGTTTTAAATTTTTCTTTCCTTTTTTTTTCACTCTTTGGCTTTTATACCTGCATATATTCTTCCCCACTGCTAAGACACACACACACACACACACACACACACACACACACACATGTATGTGTACACCCTTACTGTGTTGAGTGTTCTTTGGGGGATAATGGAGGGTGTTGTATCCAGATTTAAAGCAAAGTAGTAAAGAAAAACTCAAGGCAGCCTAGAGAAACAGCTACCAAATAGCAAAAGATGACCAAAGAGAAACTCCCTAGTAAGAGTGGCAAGTAATAACTACTGTGCCTTAAATATCATTAAAAGATAATTGACTGTTAAAACAAAAACAGTGAAAATGCATTGTAAGCCATGATGTAGAAGTCAAACATATGGCAAGAGTATCACAAAAGCTGAGGCCAAAAATGGAAGTGCAGCTGTAAGGTTCTTATACTGCAGGAACATAGTACCTTTTAAAGATAGAGAGTGGTGAGGTAAAAATGTATGCTATAAACTCTAAAGCAACTACTAATACAACATGATGAAGACTTAGAACTAATAAACCAACAAAGGAGATAAATGGAACCATAAACAAAGAGTCAATTAATTCCGAAGAAGGCAGATAAGGAAGTAGAGAGGGAACAAAGAACATCTGAGACAAATAGAAAACAGTATAGTTGTTAGATTTAAACTCAAACATACAAAAATAACTACACATTTATCAATGACCTAAACACTCCAATTAAAAGAAAGACGATCAGGTTATGTTTTTTAAAGAGACAAGATTCATTATTATGTGCAACTTACAAGAAACCATTTAAATATAAAGACACAAGTAGGTTAATAATGAAAATAGAAAAAGACCCATTGTGCTAACCCTAATCAAAAGAAAATTGGAGTGGCTACCTTAATGTCAAAGTAGATTCCAGAGCAGAAAATATTACCAGGAAAAAAATGCATTATTTCATAATAGTAAAGGGGGACATTTATCAAGAAGACACAATAATCCTAAACGTATATGTACTTAACAGCATAGGAACAAACACTTGAAGTAAAATTTGATAGAACTTTGAGAAGAAATGGACAAATCCACTGTAGTAATTACAGATTTCAATAATACTCTCTGAATAATTGTCAGAACAATAGAATGCATAAGTTTATAGAAGACTTTAATAGTTCTATCAAACAACTTTTTGACACTTATAGAACATTCTACTCAATGACAGAAGAATATACACTCTAAGTACATGAGAAGCATTCGCCAATATAGAACAAATTTTGGACCATGAAACAAATCTTAATGCACTTAAAATGTTTCAAGTGCTGAGTGTGGTGGCACACATCTGTAGTCCAGCTACTTGGGAGGCTAAGACAGGAAGGTTGCAAGTTTGAGGCCAACCTGGGTTACAATAGTGAAACTCTATCTCAAAAATTTAAAAAGGACTGGAGGTGTAGCTCAGTGGCAAAGCACTTGCCTACTATATGCAAGGCGCTGAGTTCAATTCCCAGTTTGGAGACAGGATTCAACCATAAAAATATATTCTAAAACCACAATTAGATTAAATTAAACATCAGTAGCAAAAAGATAAATGGAAAATCTCCAAATATTTGGAAGCTAATGCTTGCAAATAACCTATAGCTCAAAGAAGACACAGAAGGACAAACAAAACAATTTGTCTTGAATATAAATGAAAATGCATCAAATCAAAAGTTTGAGATCCTAGTAAAGTAGTACTTAGAGAGAAATTTATAAAATTAAATTCCTATATTGAAATAACAGTCTCAAATCAATGCCCCTTCATCTGCTAACATTTTTTTTGAAGAGTATATAACAGAATAAAAGCATTCAAAACAAACCAGTGTAAGAGATACAGGACTTCAAGACATTATGAAATCAACAGTAGTTACCATAATGCCCCTTGATGTCTTCAAAATAGCTGCAGATAACTTCAGATATAGTATAAATCAAACAGAATAGAATAGAATAGAAACAATAAAAACAAAACAATGAATGTGAAAAAGAACTTCAAAACAAGCTAACAGTACATCCAAAATTGCTACCATAATATATCTTGCTATCCTTGAAACAGCTTCTCCTGCCATGGATTTAACATAATCAAACAAAACAAAAGAGAATAAAACCCAGGCCAACAAAACAATGGAAATGACATAGGACCTCAAAACAAGACCATAGGGAATCAACAATGATTGCAACCCTCAGAAGGAGATCCCCCCTCCCACCCAGATGACAAATTGCTTAGCAATATCCTCTGAACCTACGATCAGACCACTGGCCCTAGACCTGCAATGTTAGTGAAATACCAAAGCGCCACAGGAATCCAATTGCATTTCACCTCAATAACTATCATCACAGCCTGTGTTTCTCCAGATAAGCCAGTAGCTTAGGAGGTGGCAGGGGATGGTACTTCTTGTCTGCCAGCCCTTGCTCTGAGAAGGGGCTGGGGTCTGGCTGCTCCCAGTCCACCGGAGGCCCGCACATGGTGCCAGTTCCCAGACTGGGCTTGTTTGGCGTTGCCACCATTGTTCTCTCTCTTCATCTTCTATTTTAAGAAACTAGAAAAAAGAGCAAATGAAAGCCAAACTAAGCGAAAGAAAAGAAATAATATGAAAACCAGAGTGGTGATCATGAAATAGAAAACAAAAAGGGAAGTCAATGAAACCAAGAATCAGTTCTTTTATTAGGAAAACGCAAATTTTAACCACATCAAGAAACTTTTACATATTTATTTATGCAACTAAAATTAAAAAGACTAGCCATACAAAGTTTTGGTTGAGATGCAGAATAACCATATCCTTTGTATGCTACTAATAGGACTGTAAAACACTAGAAACACTTTGAAAAGAGTTGGCAGATTCTTAAAAGTTTACTCATTCACCTATCATATATTTCAGTCATCACACTCAGGAGAATTGAAAGTATACATTTGTATAAAGAGTTGTGCATAAATATGCATGCTGTCTTTATTTGAAATAACCCAAAACTGAAAAGAATCCAATCAGTACCAACAAGTGATTGTACAGACAAACTATATCCACAGAGTAAAATACTATTCAACAATAAAAAGGAGGGGAAAACATAAATGATTATCACAATAACTATGGTAATTAAATCTAAAATCATCCTCGGAAAGTACATATGATATGATTTCATTTATATGGGATTCTAAAAATGAAGATTATTGTGACAGTAACTAGATTAGTGATTGTTGAGGACAGGGAATAAACAAGGAAGCTCAGAAGAAGAGATGATAGAGGGAAACGAGAATTTTAGGACTGAAGGACATACTTTTTTTTTTTACTTGTGATGATGGCTTCATGAATATTGCACAGATCAAAATTTAACAAATTCTGCACTATAAAATGTGCCATTCTTGTACATCTCCAGTATCTCAATAAAGTTGCCAAATGCTCGAAAACTTTTGAGAATAACCAGATTTAGAGAACCGAAAAGAATTTTAAAAATGCAATATAATAATTGAGTCAAAGGACTCAATACATGACATTACAGATGACTGGACACAGGTAAAGAGAGAAGAGGTGAACTGGGAGAACTCAAGACATTGTTTGCAATGTAGCAAAATGGTAAGCAGAGGAATCAGGTGAAATTTGAATATATGAAAGAAAGTTTAGATGAAATAAATATATGCCTAAAAAATAACATGCCAAGAAGAAATAGGAAACCCAAATAGTCATGTAATCATTAAAAAACCCTGAATTCATAGTTAAGTCTTCTCATAAAGATTCTACAAACCATTTAGGAGAGCAAATAATTCCAGCCCTATACAAGTGTTTAAAGTGCCAAAAAAGAGAGAAGAGTTTCTTTCTGGTTTGTGAAACATAATTGTGCCACCAAAACCTGAAAAAGACAATGAGAGAAAACTAGTTTTTTCTCACTTGTGAGTCACAGGTACACATATCTTAGAGTATAGCAAGAGGTATCAAGCAATATAAATAAATGATAATACACTTTGATCAATGTAGATTAATTCTAGGAATTCAAGGTTGGTTTAACATATAATTCATGGCATTAGCGCAAGAAGGACCTGATTAGCTAGAACAACTCCTTTTGTCTTTCTCTTATTTCTTCTTCAGCTGTCACATGGACAAACAGCTGTAACTTCAGCAGCTGTCTTGAACCATGAGACGACCTTGAGTAGAGAGCCACACGGAAGAGCCTGAATTCCTAATGGCACAAAAAACCCAGTATGCCAGCCTTGGATTACTGACCTTCAGACTTCTATGTGAAAAGCAAATAGCACCTTGTTTAAACCACTGCTATGTTTTTTGAAGATTAAATTATCATAACAAATCCTAATTGATTCTGAGACCTAATGCAGAATAGTGAAGGTGAGGAGAACCAGAAAAAGCTTCACAGAGTCCATGGGGCTCAGACTGGGACTTGAAGAATGATTATAATCTTACCAGATAGAAAGGGTTAGAAAGGAGGAAGCCTCTACATGTAAGAAAAGCTGTGTGAAAAGCTGCAAGACATCAAAAAGCATGTGTTCAGAAAAAAGCAAGATGAGTCTAACAAGTGTGTTTCTGGAATATTCTGTTTGGGATTTAGGCTGGGGCCAGGACTGGGCCTAAATTGAACTAGAAAAGTGGAGGATCACTTTGAAGCTCCATTACATGCAAACCAGTACCTCTGGGGGAAGGCAGTGACCTTTTACAGGGCTTGTGTGAATAAACAGATATTAGCTAGGCAGATCGCAGTACAGTGAGGGGCAGTAAGTCCTTGACTTACATGAAGGTGATCTGAGCTTGTCTTTGCCTTAATAGCTGAGTGTCTGAGATAAAAATGACCACACTGGTCCTTTTCTCTGGTGGCTGGCTCAGGCAATCCTGTCTAAGTCCCAGCACTAGTGGAGTGCACCACCTGACAATAAAATTTCCAAGAAAAGAAGTCTCTGTAGAGGAATGAAGAAAATAATTTCATCTGTATATCTGCTGATTTGGCTGTCTAACATGTTTTCATAAAATGAGCTACTTTTATAAGAAGTCAGATTATTATATCCAACAGCACAATGCCATATACATTACAATTTTCCTGGGATAATCATAGCACAATTATTGACATTGTGCTTTTTCATTCTTGAAAATACACTGCTTTGGATAGTAAATTTTATGACCACCTAAGTTACTTGGAATAAGCACTTTGTAAAGGAACAGTAGACCTTTGCTAGTACTTCCTGTCATTTGGAAAAGAAACAAATTATTACTATTCCCTTTCCTCCCAAACAAGTTTTGGAATCAGAGAAAATTTGAGGGAATATATATTTTGATCATAATGTTTCATATAGAGAAGCTCAAGATGGAAGAAAATGCTTCCATAGTGTCAAAAGACTAGCATTATTTGGGTAAAAGTTGTAATAACAGGAAAAATATGGATTTCTCAGATGAGAATAGCCTCTATGGTCTTTGGAAGAAATGAGAAACTTACAAGAGGAATATGTGACTGCCCTTAGTAATTTAGAACACTCACCTCAGCCTCACTGGCAGGGAAACTTCACCATCAGATGACCTTGAAAAGGAAGCCACACTACAGATGGTAAAGCAGAAAGATAAAAGTCTGAATTCCTAATGGCCACTATACCAGCCTTCCCCCAATAGTAGCATCCTTTCCCAAATCATCCTCATCACCAAGAAGGGAGTGCCAATCCCTCCATCAATGCCAGCAAGAACCTCAGAAGAGGAGACTTTTTCTTGTCCCTTCCCATCAATAAAGAGGAATTACAATGCTATTTTTCAGATGGGAATACTGAAACTCAGCAGTTGGCAGAAATGGTAGAATTGGAACTTGAGTTTAAAACATTCTTTAATAAAGAAATACTATAGGATGGTTAAATAAACTTCAAGTTTCCTAAAGGAAACCCAAGGGCTGAAAAACAGCAGGAGAAGCAGAATTTTTAGCTTAAAAATAATGGAGACATACAGGCACAAGGCAAGATCTCTCTCATCAAATTCCCAATGGTCTACCATACGGGAAAGAAGTTACACTCTGCAGGTTGGACCCAGATTGCAAAGTGAGGACTAATGGAGGAGGAGTAGGTTAATTCAATCTAAAGGGAAGGAAGCCAGTATGGCTTGATCATTTGCCTATGTCAGGAGCTTTACATGCATATTCTCCCAAGGTTTGGATGTGGTTTAAGTGTGTCCCCCAAGGCCCATGTGTTGGAAGTATGGGTCCCAGTGTGGTGGTGTTGGGAGGTGGTGGAACCTGTAAAAGGGGAGGCCTACTGGGGGTTCATGAATTGGTTAATGCTGTCTCAGGGGAGTCTAGCTTTCATGGGGCTAGATTAATACTTCAAGAGAGAGTTATTATAAACTGAAATCATCCCACATGCTTGGTCTCTTCTGCCACACAGCTGGTTCCATTTCTGTTTCTCTACCACACTGTAAGTCAGGAGTACTCACCAGGATGCTGGCACCATGCTGTTTGGATGTTCCAGCCACCAAAATCATAAGCCAAGTAAACCTTTTTACTTTATAAGTCACCTAGCCTCAGGTATTTTGTCATAACAACACAAATGAACTAAAACATAGTCATATTTAATTCTCACACAGACAGGGAAGAATAGCATTAAGCAGATACTATCGTCTTTTAAAAAATGAAAAAGGAGATTCCCACCTGAGTGTAAAGGCAGAGATACTTGCATTATACTCATATTCCTACTGATACTAATTATAAATTCTGAACAAAGTAGAAAAAATGATGTCTTGATGGTAATGGAAAATTATCAAAATCAGGCATAAACAGGAAACTTGACTCTCTCTTGACAGAAGGGAATCACAATGGATGAGAGAAGCTTTAACCAACTTTTGGTCTGAGAATAGTCCTGCCTATGTGGTATCATGGGTTCCTTGAGCAGAAATCTCAGAAAAGCAGAAATCAGTAAAGCAGTAAAGCAGAAATCTCAGGCATATAGAAGAATCAGGTAATAGTGTTAGATTTCCCAGAGCAGCTGGAAATCAGTGTGGAAATTCCAGAAAGGAAGAACTGCAAAAGAATAGCTCCAAACCTATATATTGTTTCCATCAAAATTCTTAGTTGACATCTAAATACTGAATGTATGGGGTGAAATTCCAAGAAGCCTGTAGGAAAATAGTAACTGGAAGTCTGGAAAAAAACCACTGAGGAGAAGATTCAGTAGCTGCCCACCATGGAGACAGTTTGAAGTTTGAATCCCATCACTTGAGAGGGCCTTAGGAAGGACCTCAGTCTTTGCACTGAGACTCTAGAAAAGCCACAACCTAAGATTAAATAACATGTTCCAGGATGAAGGTATTCACTGAAGGATAAAAGGAAAAATCAAAATAGGCCTACTCTAACCCCTAAAGCCTAAAACCAAACCCCTAGAAGACCAAGGAGATAATTTATCTATTGGGACAAAACTTAATACTATTCAGAGAAAGAATACAGAATTCAGAGCTCTCAATGCATAAGAAAAATTGTTTAAATTGCTAGACATATGCAAAAACAGGAAAAAAAATGTAATGCAGTCAAGGGACAAGTCAATTGATAAAAGCAAAGTGATAAATGTAGCAGATAATGAAATTAGCTGAAAGGAACTGCTATAATCTGAGCATATGTATCACCTTGAACTCTGTATGTTAAAACCTAATTGAGAGTGTGACAGTATGGGAAGTGAGGCCTTTAGGATGTACTTAGGTCAAGAGGATAAAGACCTCATGACTGTGATTAGTGCCCTTGTGACAGAGACTCCCAAAATGTAGCTAACCCATCTATGATATGAGGATACAGTAAGAAAGCAATTGCTGTTATGAGGAAGCAGTCTTTCACGAAGTGTTATCTGCTCCACCTTGGTCTTAGACTTCCCAGTCTCCAAAATGGTAAGAAATAAGATTTTATTATCTATAAGGTGCCTGGTTTAAGATATTTTTGTTATAGTAGTCTGAATGAACCAAGACAAGGAACTTTAAAATAACTATGATAAATATATAGGAAAAGATGTATTTAATGTGTAGAGATGAGAACTTTGAAAAGAATATTAATACTATAAAAAGAATTAAAATGAAGTTCTAGAACTGAAAAAATTAAAACCAGAAATGTAAAAAAAAGCATTTGAATATATCATTCTAGGTTGGAGAAAGAAGACGGGTTCAATGAGTTGGAAGACAGATGAAGAGAAATCCTCCAAATGGAAGCACAAGGAAGGAGATGTTGAAAACAATTGGATGAGCCTTAGTGATTTTGAGACAGTGAAGTAGCTCTGCAAATGAACAACTGGACCTCAAGTTGGAGAGGAGCAAGAGAATAGTTAATATTGGGTACATATTGTCAAAATTTAATCCTGCCAGAAAATAGAACAAAATAACAATAACCTCCACAATTTCATAGGTCCAGAAAGTTCAACATACTTTCAACAAGATAAATACAAAGAAAATAACAACAGCAAAGTTAAACTCCTGAAAAACACAGATGAGCAGAAAACATGAAAAGCAGCCGAAGATAGTTTTCATTAGAAACAATTAAGGCCAGAAGATAACAGTATTAAAATACCAAAAGAGAGCACCTTGTGAACCTAAAATTCTATATCAACTGAAAGTATCATACAAAAATGAGGAGAACATAAAGGTATTTTCAGATAAACAAATGGTAAGATAATATGTCATAGGATGATACAGGTGAAAAAATGCAGGTGCTTGCTTTGGTGACACATATATTAAAATTTGGGTATTATAGAGATTAGCATGACCCTTGCTCAAAAATGACGTACAAGTTCATAAAATATTCCATGTTTTTAGGTCAGGAGGAAGTGAGATGTTGTTTTCGAAGTAGTGAAAGAGGACAAAAAAAAAAAAAAACCTGCCAGTAAAGAAAACTCTAGCTGGCAAGGTTACCCTTTAGAAATGGAAGAAAGATAAAGACTGTCCCAAATAAACAAAAGCCAAGGGAGTTCATTGCTGCTAAACCTGTTTTACAAGAAATGCCAAAAGGAGTTCTTCAAAATGAAATAAAAGGAGTTAATTAATAACATAAAAACATAAAATATAAAACTCCATGATTAAAAATGAGTATGTACTCAAATCCAGAATATAGTAATACTGTAACGATAATTTGTAAATTGCATATATCTTTAGTGTGAAAATTAAAAGGCAAACTCTGAAAAGTAATAACTACAACAATTTATTAAGGGACAATCAATATAACAAGGTAAAAGTAGTGATGTCAAAAACAAAAAGTGTGGAGGAGAACAAGAACGGCCCCTTGCGGAGCACAGCCCGCTGGCCCCGAGCGGCGCAGGCACCAACCAGGACACAAGTGAACTGCCTTCTGGGGGCCTGACCTCTTGGGACCCTGGAAGAGAATGAGAAAGGCCCCTTGTGGGGCCCAGCCTGCTGGGCCCGAGAGGCACCTGTGCGCTGACTTGGAATCAGGGACAAACACTCCCCTCCCCACCTCAGCAACCTGCTGTTTCGGAGGTCTGGCTACATTGATAGCAGCCAAGGAACATCAACCAACTACTTGCTAGTATTGTTTTGTAGATTTTGCAGGCCTCTGGTCAGCAACCTGAGCATCTCTTTGGAAGGTGACAGCAGGCAATGTAGCAAGTATGGGGGATTCTCTTCTGTCTTGTCTTCAAGGCCCAATATGGTTCTTCTGCTTTGCTTTACTCTGATCATTGTCATTATTATTAATAAAATTTAAAAAAAAAAACAAAAAATGTGCAGAACAAAAGTAGTTTTTAATGTGATCAAAGTTAAGTTGTTATAAGCTCAAAATGGCCTGTTAAAACTAAAAGATGTTTTATGTAAGCTTCATGGTCATCACAGATCCAAAACCCATAGTAGTTACACACACACACACACACACACACACACGCACAAAAGTAAAAACTCAAGGTATGATACAGAAAACCATCTAATAACAAAAGAAGACAGCAAGAAAGGTACAAAAGATCTACAAAACAAACAAAACAAAATAACAATAGTAAATCCTTACAAATCTATAATTAATTACTTTGAATTTAAATGGAGTAATTTCTCTAACCAAAAGATATAAAGTGATTGAATGAATTAAAAAAAATAAAAACAAGACTCAACTGTATGCTGCTGTATTAGTCAGCTTTCTGTCACTGTGACAAAATAACTGATCTAGTCAAGTTAGTAAGTGGAAAGATTTATTTTGGCTCATAGTTTCAGAGGTTTCAGTCTATGGCCTTGTGGCTTTTGGGCCTGTGGTGAGGCAGATTTATTTTGGCTCATAGTTTCAGAGGTTTCAGTCTATGGCCTTGCGGCTTTTGGGCCTGTGGTGAGGCAGTATATTATGGTGGAAGCACAGGGTACAGGAAACAGGTTTGCCTAATGGTGGCAAGAAATAGTGGCAGGAGGAATGACAAGAAGGAACTGTGGCCCCAATATCCCCTTCAAGACACATCCTCATGACTTAATGTCCTTCCATTGGGCTCCACCTCCTAAAGCTTCTATTACCTTTCAACAGGACCAAAATGAAAACAAAGCCATTAGCAGATGACCCTTTAGGGGACTTTACAGAGCCCAGCTCAAGTGGCAACCTATAAGAGACTCAATTTGCCTATAAAGGCACAAATAGATTGAAAGTTAAACAATGCAAAAAGATATTACATGCCAATGGAGACCAAAAGAGAGAGGTTATAGCTATTTTTCTATTGGATGAGATACACTGTAAGCCAAAAACTGTAAAAAGAAACAAAGATAATCACGTGTAATGATACAAGGAATCTATCCATCCAGAAGGTAGAACAATAAGTACACATGCATTCAATATTGAAGCCTTAATTATATAAAGAAATATTAACAGATCTGAATGGGAAAATAAACTGCAACATACATCAGTAGCAGCCTTACCTATTTTCAACAGTGAAAAAGATGATACAGACAAAATAAATGTGAAAACAGTGAATTCAAACTGCACCAACAGACATATACAGAACATTCATTCCAAAGCAGCATTTAGACTCCAAAACAAATATTAAATGAAAACACAACATACCAAAACTAATGGAAAAGTTCGTAGTAAAGACATATCCAAAAAGAAGATCTCAAATAACCCAGTGTTTATTCCTCAAAAAACTAGAAAGTGAAGAACAAACTAAGAATAAAGTTTGAAGAGTGAGATAATTAAGAGGAGAGCAGAAGTAAAAGAGACACCAGAAAACAGTAAGAAAAAATTAATGGAAGAGTTGACTTTTGAAAAATTAAATCTAATCAATAAACATTTAGTTAGACTAAGAAAAAAGATCACTCAAATAAATAGAAATATAAACAAAAAAAGACATTACAATAATATAGAAATGCAACAGAATATGAGACTCCTATAAAAAATTATATGGCAATAAATAACCTAGAAAAAATGAACAAATTCCTAAGAACACATATATTATCATGAACCATGAAAACAACCTGAACAGACTAATCATGAGTAAGGATGTTGAATCAGTAATAAAATCCTCCTACTAAAGAAAAGCCCAGGGTCTGGCGGCTTCAATGTTGAATTCTACTAAACAATTTCAAAAAATTAATATCAATCCTCAAACTTGTCTAGAAATTTGAAGCACCAGGAATACTTTCAAACCTATGAGGACACATTACCTAATACAAAACCAGACAAGGATACTGTAAGAAAGGAAAATTACTGATACCTCAATGTAAAAACATTCAACAGGTAACTAGCAAACCAAAGTCAATAACAATTAATAGAATCATTCACCACCATCAAGTAGAATTTATCCCTGCTGTTCAAGGATGGTTTAACATATGCAAATCACCACATTAGCAGAATGAAGGGCAAAAGCCAGATGACCATATCAATAAATACCAGAAAAGCATTTGACAACATGCACCAACAAATCAGCTGTAGAAGCTGTCTTAGTTACTTTTCTCTCATTGCTCGGACAAAATATCTGACATCCAAAGTTAAGAAGGAAAGGTTTATTTAGCTCACAGTTTGTGGAGGTTTCAGTTCATAATCAGCTAACTCCAAAGTGGGGTGATATGTGGTACCGGGGCAACAGTTCATGGAAGTGAAAGACGGCAAAAGCAACAAGAACTAAAAGGAGGAACAAGCCTCTTTTCCTCCCTTATATTATATGCAGGCTACCTGACCTAGGGTGGGTGTACCACTCACACCATCTTTGTGCCCTCCTCTTGTACAGGCTCAGGATGTTTACAAAGTGAGGACTTTGGCCCCTTACTGAGTCACTTTGTTAAACTTCTTAAATTAATACAATGTATCAACCGTTATAGAAGGAATGCACCTTAAATCAAGAAGGCCATATATGACAAACGTACAACTAACATCATACACAACACTAAAAAGTGTGAATCTTTTTCTCTAACCTTAAGAAGACAAGAATGTCCATTCTACATAGCACCAGAAATCCTAAACAAAGTAACTAAACAAGAGGAATTTAAAAAAAAAAGGATCCAAATGGAATAGAAAGAAGTTAATTTGTCCCTATTTGCTGACTGCTGGTTTTAAATAAAGAAAACTCTAAAGACTCCACAAAGCCAAGTTTGTACTAATAGATGAATTCAATAGAGTTGTAGGACACAAAAATCAACATATGAAAATCAGTAGAGTTTGTATACACTAACAACAAACTATCTGAAAAAAGAAGTCAAGAAAATAACCATATTTATAATAGCTAAAAGATAAATAAAATAGGAATAAGTTTAATCAAGAAGATAAACAAATCTAAACACTGAAAACAATAAAACATTTGTTAAAGAAAGTGAAGACACAAATAAAATGGAGAAATATTCCATGGTCTTGGATTAGATGAATTAACATTGCTAAATTTTCCTTACTACCAAAGTGATCTATAGATTCAATACATTGTTATCAAAATTTTGATGGCATCTGTGAGAGGTTGGGATTTTTCTGAGACAGGCTCTTGCTGTGTAGTTCAGACTGACCCTGAGCTCACTATGGAGCTCAAGCTGGCCTCAAACTCTCAGCAATCCTCCTGTCTCAGCCTCTTGAGTGCTGGGATTACAGGTATGTGCCACCACTCCCAGTGACCAATGGCATTTTTTATAGAAATGAAAGCAACGATCTTAAAATTTGCATGGAACTACAAAGACACCAAAGACTTACAGCAATCTTGAGTGAAAAAGCAAAAACAAAAACCACAAAAGACTCACACTAAGCTGGAGACAACACATCACTTTATTTCAAAGTATACTGCAAAGCTTTTGTAGTCAACATGGTATGGTACTAGGATGGAACAGAAAAAAGAGTCCAAGAATAAATTCATGCATTTCTGGTTTATTGATTTTTTTATAAATATGCAAACAATACACAATGTGGAAAAGATAATCTTTAAAGACGTAGTTTTAGGAAAACTAGGTATGTGTAGGCTTAAAAATGAAATTGGGCCTCTATCTTACTCCATACACAAAAACGTAAACTCAGTATTATGAAAGGCTTAAATGTAAGTCATATCACTGCAAAAGTACTACAAGAAAATATAAGGGAAACGCTCTCTGCAACATTGGTCTGGCTAATTAGTTTATAGGGTATCACCCCAAAAACACAGGTGACAAAAGCAAAAGTAAACAAATAGGGTTACATCACACTAAAAAGCTTCAGCTCAGTAAAGGAAGCAATCAACAGAATGAAGATATAACCTGAGGAATGGAAGAAAATATTTTTAAACCACACATCTGATAAGAGGTTACTATCCAAGATACATAAAGAACTTAACAGTAAAAAAAAAAAAAAGTCGATAACAAATGGGCAAAGGATTCAAATAGACATTTCTCAAAAGAAAACATAAATTCCAAATATGGATGGAAAAATACTCAATATCACTTATAAGGGAAATGCAAACCAAAACCACCATAAGATATCGCCTCACACCTGCTAGAAGTGATATTTTCAAAAAGACAAAAATTAACAAGTATTGGCAAAGATATGGAGAAAAGGGAACCCTTGCACATTGTTGAGGAGAATTTAAATTAATAAAGCCATGGAAAAAAGTTGGAAGCTCTTCAAAAAGTTAAAAATAGAACTACCATATGACCTGGTAACTCTGCTATTGATTTTATATCCAAAGGCAATGAAGTATGTTGGAAACATCTGCATTCCCACATACACTGTAGCACTGTACACAATAACCAATATTGAGAATCAGCCCAGAAGTCCGTCAGCAGATGAACGAATAAAAACAGTGCTATGCATTCACAACACAATACTATTCAGCCTTGAATAAGAAGGAAATGTTATTTGTGACAACACAGATTACACCGGAGGATATATGTTAAGCGAAATAAGCCAACTAAGTAAGATAAATACCATATAATCTCATTTATATGGGGAATCTAAAAAAGATGAACTCATAGAAACAAATAATAAAATGGTGGTTACCAAGGGGTGGAGTAAGGATGAGGTTGGGGAGATGTTGGTCAATAGATATGAAATTTCACTGAGATAAGGAGGAATGAGTTCAAGAGATATATTGAAAAATTTGGTGATTATAATAAGTGTATTATATATTCGAACATTTCCAGGAAAGTAGATTTTTATGTGTTCTTACAATAACCAAAAGATAAATATTTGAGGTAATGCATTATGTCAATTAGACTGATAGATCCCTTTCACAATATGTACATATTTCAAAATATCATGTTTGACATCATACATATATACAACTTCAAGTAAATAATTTGCTTTTTAAAAAAATAATGTTAATATAAGTTCTTTAGGGTGAAAATAATGAAATCATATGAAAATTTACCTATAGGTAGGAATAAAGGGCACTGGAAATTGTAATTATGCGGGAATACCATGGATTGGATGTTGAATATCTTCCAAGTCCATGTGTTAAAAACGTGTCCCCAAGGTGATGGAACCTGAGGAGAGGTGAGTCCAGTGGGAGATCCTTAGGTCATTGGGGGCCATGTCCTTGAATGCACTTCTCATGCGACTCCTTGCTGTCCCTGTAGGACAATTGTTTTAATAACCATGGTTTGGCTCCTACTTGTTTCTCTGTCTTTGCTCTGGTTCAAGATGTAACCATTTGCTCCTATATATGCTTCCACCAGGATGTTCCACCATCCAATGTCCTTGACAGAGGCCATGCAAATGGGGTCACTGAATCTTGGATTTCGCACCTCTAAAACTGTGAGGTAAACAAATCTTTGTTCTTTATGTCAGCCGTGTCATTGATTTTCATTGTAAAATAAAACTGAATAATACAGTCACTTAAAGTAATTCTGTATGAAAAAAACAATATTTTCAACAAATGATGCTGAAACAACTGGCAATTCACACGGAGAAAATCAAGCATCAACTCCCACCTCATACAACATAAAAAAGCTAATTTGAGAGAATAGACCTAAGTAAAAAAAACCTAAAACTATAAGGTTCTAGAAAAAACAGAAAAGAATACCTTTGCATCTTAGCAAAATTTCTTAAAAAAGATTCCCCAAAAACGATTATGTTGGGCTTCATGTAATTTGAAACTTTTATTCTTTTAAAACGATGACAGTAAAATAAAGAGGCAAACCACAGCCTACTAAAAGTATTTGCCATGCCTTAAATCTGATAAATAACTTTTTTCCAAAATATATAAATCTTGTAATTCAGTAGGAAAAAGGTAGACAGTCCAATAATAAATAAGCAAAAGATTTGTACAGACTCATCACAAATGAAGACATATGATTGGCCACGAAACGCGCACGCATGTGCATGCACACAGACACACACAAACACAGACAGACACACACACACAAAAATGTTCAACGTTGTTTAGTCATTAGAGAGGTGCAAACAAAACCACAGTGATATCACCAACAATGACTGACAGCGTTGAGGGTTGGTGTGGATGTATGGCAATGCCAACTCATATATAGGGTGAGAGTGAGAATGTAAATTTTACAACTACTTTGGAAAAGTATTTGAATGTTTTTACAAAGATAAATATGTACATTCTCTATGATCCAGCAGTTCTGCTAAGTATTTAAAGATACGTTCGCACAAAGATTTGTGTGAGAATATTCATAGCAGCTGTATTTATAATAGCACCATACTGTAAGCAACCCAATTGTCCATAATAGGTGAATGGATAAGTAGATTATAGATTGTAGATATTAATAAAAAATACTACTCAAAAATAAATAGAAAAAACTATGTGGATGTGGGGCAACATGGATAAATCTGAAAATCTTTCCACTGAGTGAAAGGCGCTTGTCAAAGATATAAGTACAAGTCAGATGCAGTGCCACATACTTGTTATCTCAGGAGGCTTAAACAGGAGGATCACAATTTCCAGGTCAGGCTCAGCAAAGTAGAGAGACCCTGCTTCAAAAAATAAAAAAATAAAAAGGGTGGAGATGTAGTTCAGTGGTAGAGTATCCTTGGATTCAACCTCTAGTACCACAAATGAACAAGCGAAAAGTGTTAGAAACCCAAACACTGGCTACATTTAGGAGAGACAGACTGAGATAGGGTTCTCCAGAGAAACAGAACCAAGAGCACCTATAAAATTATAGGAGGTGATTTAGTACATTGGCCCACATGGTCAGAAGTGAAATAGTCCCACATTGGCTATTTACAGGCTCGAGAGCAAAGAAAACTAGTACCCGCACAGTTCCAGAAATAGGAAACTTCAAAACAAGAGAGAACAATGATGCAGTCCTAACCTGTAGCTGAAGTTCTGAAAGTACCCTGAAGAGCCACTTGTGCAAATCTTCATTCAAAGGCTAACGAGCCTGGATTATGACATCCATGGGTGACAGCAGCACAAAAACACACCCACTGAAGAAGGATGAACACACAAAAGCCAGCTTTCCCTTCTTTCACATTTTCACTCCATCTGTACCCTCAGCCTATTGGACGGTACCACCTACACTTAGGGTGTGTCTTTCCTACTTAGTTCCCTGGTCCACACACAAATCTCCTCTAGAAAGACCCTCACAGACACATCTGGAAGTATGCTTTACCAATTTTCTAGGGGATTCTCACTACAGTCAAGTTGACAGCAAATATTAATATCACACAGCACATGAAGGAGTTTTTGTAGTGATATATCTTACACTATAGTGAGGTGGTGATTATACATGCTGTATTGTTTTCCTGGGGCTGATATAACAAAGTACCACAAACAGAGTATCTTAAAACGACAGAGATTTATTACCTTATTTCTGGAGATTGGAAGTCCAAAATTGAGGCATTAGCAGAGTTGGTTCCTTTTAAGTACTCTGAGAATCTGTCCCATGACTCTCCTAGTTTCTGGGGAAAGCAATTCTTGGTGTTTCTTGGCTTGTTGGCTCTAATCTTTGCCTCCATGTTCACATGAAATTCTCTCCGCATGCAAATTTCCCTCTTACAAGGACACCACACAGGAGGAGAATTTTCTCTAATGGTCTGATCTTGGTTACACCTGCAAAGACTCCATTTTCATATAAAGGCCCAGGGACTAGGGTTTCAGCATACCTTTTTTTGGAAGGGGGATACAATGCAACCATAAAACATGAATATATATTTGTAAAAACTGAATTTATGAGAGAAAAATCTATAACCTTAGTTTGGTGATGAGTTTTTAGATGTAGTACTAAAAACATGATCCCTGAAATTAAAAATCTAACAAGTTGGGCTTTATTAAAATTAAAAACTTCTACTCTGTAAAAGATAGAATAAAAAAAACAAACCATAGATGTGGAGGAAATATTACAAAAACACATGTCTGATGAGCAACTAGTATCAAAAATGATGAAAGACTCTTGAAACCTGACAATTAGAAGACAAACAACTCAATTAAAAATGTGCAAAATATCTAAACAGACATCACCAAAGAATATACAGATAGCAAATAAGCATATGAAAAAACATCTTATGTCATTCAGTAATTGCAAATTAAGGCAAAAATAAAGTATCATTATATACCTATGAAATTAGTAAAAATTTAAAAAACTGACAATTTCAATTGCTGGTGAGGATGCAGGGCAATAGCAACTCTCATTTATTGATGGTGGGAATGTCAAATGGAACAACCTCTTTGGGAAATTTGCAAAGCTAAGTATAGTCTTGGCAACCATCCACCAATTATGCTGTTATGTATTTTTCTCTGCTCACTTGAAAACTTATGTCTGTACTAAAACCCCCACACAAATACTCATAGCAGCTTTATTTAGAGTAACCACAGCCTAGAAACAACCAAGAAGTCCCTATAGATGGATGGGTAAGTGTAATACATCCCTGTAAAGGAATCTTCCTTATCAATAAAAAGACTTGAACTATCAAGACATGAAAAGATGTGAATGAGTCTTGAATGTATATTACTAAGCGAAAGAAGCCAGTCTGAAAGGAGCATATACTGTCCGATTCCAACTACATGAAATTCTGGAGAAGTAATACTATAGCAAGGGTAAAAGAAAGTAAGTGGTTGCCAAGAATGTGTGGGGAAGGTTGAATAAGTAGAGCACAGGGGAGTTTGGGGGGCAGCAGAAGTATTCTGTATGATATTGTAATGGTAGATACATGACATATGCATTTATCAAAATGCAACTTTATGGCACAAAGAATAAGCTTAAGGTACCCAAATATAAAAAAAATCTGAGTGTGTAAGGTCTAGGATGGAATGTGACCAAGCAATCTATTTGTATTACTTATGTATAAAACAACATTTACAGGGAAAGCTCTGCTTTAAGTACTTTTGAACATGAACAGAGTTTATAGAATGAAAACTTAAAAAGCAGTAAATAAGTAGTATATACTCCAGTGGATAATCTTGTTTCCCACGAAGTCTGGGTTGAACATTCTGATAGTGCTAAGCATTTTGTAGTGGATTGACAACTGGTGGTCAACTTGTAACACCCAGCTGAACTGAATCAGTGTGGTGCTGGGTGAAGATGTTCAACCTGAGGATTGTTGCTAACAACATAAAAAGGAGAACTGAAGAGGAAGAGGTAGTGTCGTTGGTTTTCCTGGAGCCGCTAGTTCTCCTAGAGGAGCTTGTCGAGCTTCTTTCCTGGTATGAACTTGGCTGTTCTCATCATCGGGGGAGCTCAGGACCTTGTTGTCACTGGGAATGGCTGCAGTTCTTGTCCTTACTTTGAGCATCATTTTAGGCTCCCTAGGGGGAAGATGGGTATGTTCAGTCTCCTGGAGAAGATTGTCAGGTTGCCTACCTGATATGAACTTGGTTATTCTTATCATCAGAGGAGCTCAGGACCTGGTTGTCGCTGAGGATGGTTGTGGTACTTTTTAGGGGAGCTCTGGCCCTTACTTTGAGCATTGCTTCCTGACTCCAGTGTAAGATCCCTGAGCCTGCTGGCACAGATCCTTCATCCCTGTGGCACAGACCTTCTAGTTCCCACTGCTGACCTTTGGCCTCTTCCAGCACAGATCCGTGAAACAGACTTCCATAAGACGTTGTCATGGGCTCTAGGTCTTCAGCTGGACTCATGCAGGACATTGTCATGGGATCCAAGCCATCAGCTGGAATTTTTGAGTCTTTAGTGTGTAGACAGATTGCCTGCACTTTTTTGTGTTTGACTCTTTGGGTGACTATTATAAAATAATTCTATGAATTACATGTCCTGTATTAAATTGTTTTCCTTTTAAACCCTGACTACAACACATGGATACTGGGATTGAGTAGTTAATAAAATGAAAGATAGATGGTATGAATCGAGTTTCTCACTGTTGGAAGGGAAAGTTTCAAATAAGCAATGGGAGAAGACCAGAAAGATCCATGTGGTAATGGATTAGAACTGGAGACATCAGCATGAGGTTATGTGTAGCTTAATACAGATACAGAGTTATGCATAGAATTAGTTTCAGATATATGAATACACATGGATTAGTGTGCATATGTTTATTTCCTCTGTAAGCTGAAAGGATCTAGAAACTAGAACACTAAAATATCAATGACCACGCTTCGTGCCAGAAGCTTGTTTCTAAGACCACTTCTCAATGAGAAAAAACAGGTTTCTTTGGAGAACCAGCTGATTGTAGGAATGAGGCAGAAAATAGACATAATGCTCCTGGAGTATCACATAGGGCCAAAAGAGTAAAGAAGTATTCAAAAGCACCAGAATGATGGTGGCATGTCAGTTAACATGGAGCCGACTGGTTTCCATGAGGATTCAATGTCTATAAAGGTCTATGACAGTGCTTGAGACATAGTACTTAGCATTCTTTCTAAAGGTTGCCTGTGAGTCTGCTTGGACTTCTATAAGAAAATACAGCACTATGTCCTGGATGGCTTGAACAACAAAACATTATTTTCTTACCATTCTAGAGATTAGAAAGTCCAGATCAAGGTCTATCAGGATTTGATTTCTGATGAGGGCTCTCTCCCCGGCTTGTAGATGGTCACTTTGTCCTTACATGGCCTTTGCTTAGTGTTTGCACACATGAAAAGAGAGACCTCTCTTTCTCTCTTATAAGGCCTCCAGCTTCATTAAATTAGGGACCCACCTTTATGATTTCATATAATCTTAATTATTTCATAACTGCTTGTGTCCAAATAGAGGCACTTGAGTGATCAATGCTTCAACGTATGAATTTTGGGAAGGATGCAATTCGGTCCATAGCAGCCAGTGTAAGATACAGAATAAAATAACTTGGAATTCTTATTCTAGTTTTATCACAAACTATGCAGGGAAAATCTCTCAAGTTCCTCAATTTTTTTCATTTTCAAAAATTGAGGTATTATTTTTATCCAATAAAATTCACACGTTTTAAAATACTGTTAAGTGAGCTTTTTTAAAAAATAATCCTTTTATTTTAGAACAGTTTTAGTTCTACAGAAAAATTGCAAAGATAGTACAGAGAGTTCCCATATATCCAGTACCCAGTTTTCGCTATTAGTAACGCCTTAAGTTACTACAATGTGTTTAATGAGGTATTACCGATAAATTTAAGACTACTGGTCTATGTTGTAGAAATTTCTCATTGGGACTTCTGATGGTTTTCTCATATTTAACATGTGACTATGAATTTAGGGGAGGATATATAAGGTTTGGCAGAGATACAGTGCCATTTTCACATCTTACCAAAGGTCTATGTAGTCAACACGACCTCACGGTTGCTGTCAACCTTCACCACCTGGGTGAGGCTGTGTTCTTCACTTCAAGTTGCTCTCCTCCCCCGTGACCCCCACCCTATATGTCTGAAATGAAATCACGAGGCAGAGTTCACACTTAAGGAGTGGGGAGCTATGCTTTGCTTTCCTTGAGAAAGATCTGCATAAATTATTTGGGATTCTTCACTGTAAGCATTTGTTTCTTCTCTAGTCATTTGGTATTTATATCTGTAGGTACTAATACAAATTTGTTTTTGGCGGGGAGGGGCTAAAGCTAATTTTTTGTAATTTTGACTCCTGTCTCCTTTTGGCATGTTCCTATGATTCTTATTCTGTCTCTGGCTCTCTGTTTTTATCCGTGTCTCTCTCTCTGTCTTATTATCTCTCTCCTTCTTCACTTGCTATTGCTACAAGATGTTCTGGGCTCACCTGCACACCATATCTTTCTCCCACCAGCCCTGGAATCAGACATTTCACCAAGGAGCTCCAGTTCTGTTTATTGGAGAATAGTAATTAGAAACCAAGATCTGGACACTGGTGTGGTTTTTGCTACTGAAACATCACAGTTGCTAGGCCCTCTTAGAGTACAGAGGTATGGAATATGTGTATATATACTCACCCACGTATACTCACATACTCACATTCATTCTTATCTGAAGAAACAAGCAAACGTGAATTCATACTGATATTTCTGAATTTAATTCAACACCACAGGGTTCATTCTATCATGTCTCTCTTGCTTACTTGGAACTTCTTTCTCTAATACTAAGAAACTTGGCTCTCATTTGTAGCTTTCTTTGTATTGTTTTTATAAATCAGCATTTTGTGTAAGTAACAATAAAAGCAACTTCACACTCATATAACAAATTTTTAAAAACACTGGACTAGACTATGCATAGCTAGACACTCTTTTCTCCATGATCTTTGAAGATGCAGGGACAGGAGGAAAGTGGAGGTTTGTCTTGTTGGCTTTGGCCAACAGAGTGAAGTGAATTGGATTGGTCTAGAATTTATCCAACATTCAGTATTATTGAATGTCAAGATCACCCTTTTGTATGCCAGGAACCATCCCAATACAAAGGGTTCAGCCATGTGTAAGGCAGAAATTTCTCTAGTGGGGCTTAGCTTCTAGAAAGAGCAGTAGATAGTAAGCAGGTCTACAAGCAAAGTAAGTTCAGATGGAGATAAGCAGTAAAAATAGAATATGATAAATAAAGTGTGATATGGGGGAAGAAAGGGATAATGTAGGGTTGGTGAGAAAAAAGCGGTGAACTTTTGAGTGGAGGCCTGAAGCACAAGAAGGAGCCAGGGATTTTAGACCCAGAAGACAGTTATTGGCAGAGGGATTGGTAGTATAAAGGACATAAAGTAGAAACAAACTTGGCTCATTAGAGGAACAAAAGGCCAGTGGATCTGGAACAGAATGAAAGAGGAGAGTGGTACTAGGTAAGGTTAGAGAGGGACCAGACATATAGGGGCTTATGAACCAGAGAGGGGGGTCTAGATTATACTTGTAGGAAAAGGGGAAGTTGTGGAAAATGTTTATGCAGAGATTAAGTTCATACAAGATGATTGAACTTAGGCCCAGCTGACCAACTGAGAAATTTAAGTGAGAAATGAAGGTGATATTGAACCAGGTCCGAAGCATTTGACTGTCAAAGGCTTTATCCAACTTCTACAGTGCAGAGCTTAAATGTCCCTCACTGGCCCATTATTTGAAGGCTTAGTCCTCAGCCTATAACACTATTGGAAAATGGTGGAAACTTCAAGAGTTAGGGCCCTGTGGAAGGAATTTAGGTCACTGGGGGCATGCACTTGATGGGAATATTCGGATCTTAACCTCTTTCTGTTTTTTTCTTTGCTTCTTAACTATCGGTTGAATGATTGCACTCTACCACATGGCTTTCTATCATAATAAGTTGCTTAGCCAAGGCTCCAAAAGAGCCAGGGATTGAAACCTCCAAAACTGAGGTTAACAATAAACCTCTCTTCTTTTTGAATTGATCATCTCAAGTATTTTGTTACAGTAATGGGAAGCTGTCTAACACAAATATTTTAGCTGAGATGAGCAGATAGACTGGTTTATGGGGCACTGGATCTCAGGGTGGGTCCAAAGCTGTAGTTGCTTATAACATGAGACAATTTCCTGCTCTAAAAGCTATGACTATACAGATGGAGGGATGGTGGTGAGAGGTGAGGGGAAAGGGAAATAAAAAAGAGTCAAGATGTGTTGTGTACATGTACCTACTCCCTAAGCTGAATGTAAACTTCATGTTAGGGAGTAACATTTCATGTATCATAAATGTGTACCAATAAAATAAAACAAAATAAAAGCTATGACTAAAACAAGCCCAAACCCTATGTTAACATGTGGGAACCAGAGTGGCCAGGGAAAGCTTTAGATAACCTAGACCCCTAAATATACTACCCAGCCCTGATGCAGCTGGTCAAATTCCTGATTGCTATTCCCTATCATTTAAGGTCTTCATCAAGAGTGATTCCTCAGCCTATCAGCCTTGTGCAGTATTACAAATGTCTGTCAGATCCACTCCAACTAAACTGAAGGGTTTACTGGCCCAGAACACCTTGCCCTATGCATATCCTGCCCACCATATCCTTTCTCTCTACCTGTGTACATCCATACATCTACTAATCCTCCAAGACCTGGCTTGAAACTCACCTGGAAGAAGGCTTTTCTAGTAGACCCAGCTCACTCTGTTCCAAGGTCAGTCAGCCTGAGCTTCCCCATCGAATGCTATAGATAATCTTGTTTCAGGTGTGGTGTTAAGGGCATCTTCCCCGAGCTCACTCCAGGTGAATGCTAAATGTGGGGAGGTTACTCAGAGAAAATCAGGACTGATACACATAGGCAGACTAAGTTGATACTAGTTGATAAGGGTGATACAAATTGGACTCAACTCACCAGGTTGAGCAGTCAAAACTGTTGTCCCAGAAAAAAAATGCTATTGTGTTTATGATATAGTAAAATATCTTGAAATAGTGGTTCCAATTCTCCATATTTTCCCCATATATATTGCTATTTTCTTCACCATTAATGCAGCTGCCCTCAGGGGGTATCGGTGGGAACAAATAATGAGTTTCTTAGTAGGTGTTTGTGAAACAACAAGGCAAGAAAGTATTGAAAACCAAGGTTTTCAATCTAAAAGCTGAGCTTTGAAGAAAGGTGGTTATAGTTTTACTTATTTTGTTTTTCTTCTAAAAGTTTGATTTTGAACACCAGAAAACAGAATTTTAAACCTCAAACTATATAGTAGGGAAGAGTACATGATGATATAAGTATAGTTCACTTCCCCAAAATAGATGAATCAGTTGGTAAGATGGAGAGTAGGAGGGAAATGTGTCTGGAGCTTAGACGCTGTTCCTTGAGAAGAGGCTGAGCTCTCCCACTTATTTGAGTTGAGCCCTTGGTAGGGGTGAGTGTGGGGTTGGGATCACTGGAACCTAGTGGCAAAGTCAGATTAGTTGTGGGGAGAAGGTGGGGTGCAGTCTTCGAGAAGTGAAGGATAACTTGGCTTCCCAAGGTACAGATGAGGAAATTTCAAGGCTCTTATGGGAACTCAGGCCCCACATGGCCTGGGAGGTAGACAGGAATGGGGGACTGAAGTGCCTGGGCAGCTGGCCTCCACATCTGCATGACAAATCCTGTGCTTTCCAGCATGATGAAAGGAAAGCAGACAACAGCTTCGGTGGCTAAGAGGAGAGATCTGGCAGATCCAAAAGAACAAGTTCAACGGAAGAATGAACTGGGTAATTGAGCTGCCTGAGGCATCATCCATTGTAGGTGAAGTGGAGAATGTGGGGGTTGACAGCTGTTATCAGAGAGCAGAAGGGGGAAAGATGAGTGAGTTCTTGACAGTAGGGGCCAGCAAGTCAGGGCTATATTCATGCCATTGTCTCCCAAATCAAGATCAGTGGGAGAAGAAAAGTCTTAAATCTGCTCCATTTAAATCTGGAAGTACAGAGTTAATCTTGAACTGAGAAGATAATGCTCTTCACTTCTCAGAGAAAAGGGTGGCTATGGGCAATGTAACTAGTGTGTATAAAATTGATTGCAATAATAAACACATGCATGCTATTAGTTATATGCCATTGTCCTGCATACTTTGCATGTATTAACTAATTTTAGCCTAGATACACATGCATGAGATGGACATATTTTAGCACACTGGAGTTTCATGACTATAATATGCAGTAGCTAAATATTTAGCAAGTGCTTTTCCTTACATTGCTTCATGTATTATGCCTCTTTTTACATGTGGAGAAGCAAGGCTTTGCTCTAGAGACTTGCTCTAGGCCATACAATTGGGCAGAAACATGCCTGGGCTTGAACCTAGAACTTCAATTGCCTAGTCTGAGTTCTTTCCTCTGTATCATAGGTATTCAGTAAACATTTTATAAAATAACTGAACTCATCACTTTGTCCTAGAAAAGAGGAAGCGACTTAGGACTGAGACTTTGGGATGCTTAGACATTTGGAGATGGATTAAAGAAGGGTGAGAGAAGAGGAGATTATGAGTAGGAGGGAAAATTGAGGGGTGTAATGTCCCTGTTCTCTACAGAAGTAAGTGCTCCTAAAAGTGTCTCAAAAGGAAACAGTGACCCCTGTGACAATGAGCACAGCTAAGGAACACGGTAGTTTCCTTAAAGGAAAGGCTGATTCCAGGGCCAGAACAAAGAGAGGGCAAAGTGAGCCTGGAATTTCATTTATCAAAGAGTAAGGAAGTGCTTGATAAAATGATGGGAGTGTTGTAGAGATTAACAATGACCACCCAGAGAAGAGGTGAAGGTTCTGAGCTTCCTACAGCAAGGACTCCCCCACTCTCACCTATGTCTTGGCTGACATTCAAAGGAAAATGCTAGAAATGGAAGAAAGGGGAAGTTTAGGGTAGGCTCTGATTGGAAGCTGCTGGTGTGGGAAAGCTGTTGGTAGGCTAGGAAGAAATGCAGAGCATTCTAGGTGATGATTCCATATGGTAGCAGGCATTCTCTGATTGGTACTAAACTGGAAGTAAGGACAAAAATTAAGAAGTTGATCAAATCCTGGCCATGGAGAACTGATTATTAGAGGGGTTATTGTTTGGCTTCTTGTGTTTGGTAACCTGATTTACAGATGGCAGGCAAGCTTAGCTTTCCAGGCTGGCTACTGTAGGTAATGAAATGATTTCTGGGCTGGTTGCTGCAGTTTATGGACTAGAGTTCTAGTTTGGTCATTGTACATTTAAAGCTTTAGTCTCTCGGTATAACAAGAATGACAAAGAAACAAATTTAGAAAGCTCAGAGTGACCTAATTGGGGATAATCTAAATGAACAATAGTAGTAATAGGTTGTAACTTATTGAGTTAAAAAATAATTCTTGGGTTTATTCTAATACAAAACAAAGTGAAGGAGAAGGCCTTGTAGTAGAACACCAACTAAAAAGCATAAAGGACTGAAAAAGTAAGAAGTTCAACGTTTTATAATAATTGATTGAGAGAAAAGTCATTAATGGTTCTAAATATTTGGGGGTAACACTCCATTGAGGCTCCAGATGAGAGTATCTCCCAGATTGCTAAACAGAAAGATGGATCCATTTACAATGGAAAATCTGGTAGATTCTTCTTTAATCAAGTGTTCAAAGTAAATATTACCACTGATGGGCCAAAACATCATCAGAACCTCATGGTGTGACGCACTCAGAAAAATTCAACATGACTTTCATAGTATCACTGCCAGAAATATATAACCTGAATGTAATCACCAGAAAGCACCAGACATTCTACAAAACAACTTGATCTGTGTGCATCAAAAATATCAATGTCATGAAAGACAAAGAAAGACTGAGGAACAGTTCCACATGAAAGGATATCAAATGAACATGACCACTATATGCAATGTGTAACCATGGATTGGGTAGTGGACTGGAAATGTTGTATTGGTTGATTATGGAGATATAGGGAGAAAGAAGAATATAGTGTATCTTTCAGATAATAATATTGTAGCCATGATACATCTTCCTGTTCTTTGGGGATAAAAGCATAAGTATTCAAGAGCAAAAAATCATGATACCTGTAACTTATCCTTCAATGGCTCAGCAAAAATAATAACACTAATACTAGGTCTATTCTTTTTTTAGTTTTTATTTCTTATTAGTACATGTTTGCAGTGCACACTATTTGCATTCTTTGTGGGGAGTCAGTGCATGTACATGACACATCTCAATTCTTTTTCATTTCCTTTTCCCTCCCCTTCATTCTTCCTCCCTTCATCTAATTCTTGATTCCTTTTCCATTTTAAAAATGTCTATTCCTTTACTTTCTACCATCTATCTTTTATTTTGTTCTTTATTTACGTTTGTGTTTCTCATTGTCTTGGTTACTTTTCTCTAGTTGCTGGGACAAAATACCTGACACTCAAAGTTAAAGGGGGAAAGATTTATTTAGCTCACACTTCATAGAGTTTTCAGTCCATAATCAATTGGCTCCAAGGCAGGGTGGGGTGGCAGAAGGGCAACAGTTCATGGCAGCAGAAGATACAAAAGCAACAAGAGCAAAAGGGAGGAGCAAGCTTCTTTTCCTCCCTTATATTGCATGCAGACTACCTGCCCTAGAGCAGGTGTAGCACTCACACCCCCAATCCCAGCACTATACAATGAATCAATCACAAACTCTGGATTCAGCAGCCCCTAAAAAGCCTCCCCCCGTGACCACATGAGGCTTTAGGGGGACATCCAGGTACAAACCATAACACTCATATAAGAGAAACTGTATGATATTTAAGCTTGTATGTTTGATTTATTTCACTTAATATTATAGTCTCAAGGTGCATTCATTTTCCTACAAATGACTCAAGTTTATCCTTCTTTATAGTAGAGTAATACCTTATTATATAAAAATATTGCATTTTCCTTTATTCATTTATCTTTTGATGAACATAATAGCCACTTCCAATATTTAGTTAATACAAAGTTTTGCTGCTATAAACACAGGAATCCATGTAGCACTGTAATATAATATTTTAAACTCTTTCAGGAAGATAGTTAGAAGGGGAATAGCTGAGTCAAATTGAATTTCTAGTGTTAGTTTTTAAAAGATTTCCATAGTTGTTGCTCAAGTTTATAATCCCATCAGCAATACAGAAGAGTTCCTTTCCCCCTCACCCTTGCCAGCATTTATTAGTCGATTTCTTGATGATAGCTGCTTTTTCTGGAGTAAGAAATCTCAAAGTTCTTTTAATTTGCTTTTCTCTAATGGCCAGAGATGCTGAACATGTTTTCATGTATTTATTGGCCACTTGTACTTCTGAAAAGTGTCAATTCATTTCAGTTGGCTATGATAGTTAACTGATTGTTATCAGTTTGAGTAGGAAACACCCAACTAAAATGAATGAGCATAGTTCTGGGTGTGGCTGAAAGGATTTACTGAAAACTGAAGACTCACTCAGGCTGTGAGTGACACCAACCAACAGGCTTGCTGGCTTCTGTTTCTTTAGAAGAGTTCCATTCTTACCAGTGCAGATGCTTCAGTCTCCTGATGGACACTCGCACAGGACACCACAGCGAGTTCCTTTGCCTCTCCAGTGCACACACAGCCCTTTTGTACTTCTTCACACCTGACTCTGTGAGCGGCCATTGTAAACCAATCTCATAAATTCTTATATATTTGTATATCTTTCATTAAATCTTTCTCTAGTAAGCACTGACTGATGCACTAGTGTATGGCAACATTGTAAAACCAAAGAGTAATCCATACTGAGCTAAATAGTGAGTATTGCTGTGGATTATCAGAAGTAGTTCTGCTGAAGGGTTCCAAAGAAATTAGGCTACAACATTATGCATCATTTTCTAGACCTTCTTTCTCTGCAACTCCTTTATTTATGTGGTATCGATATGATAAACTAAAATGCTTGTCTTCATATTATTAACAGCCAATCCTACCCGAGGTTCTGTCTGATGTGTCCTCACTATGTACACCTTACTAAACAGGAAATACTGATGTGCATTCACTGTACTCTGACGATTTTTAAACTACTGATTTGCTTTCTTCTTGACTACTTAAAGAAATGTAGGATATATCTTTAAAACTAAAACCTTAACATTTATTTTTCATTGGCTTAGATGGAATAACAGGAAACGCTTTCTTAGCATCGTGAAAATCCAATCTAGTGAGCGCTGACTGATTTAGTTGCCCATTTTTCTACTGGGTTTTTTATTTGGAAAGGTCTGGTTTTTTGTATTATTTGTTCTTGATATTAGTCCTTTGAGGAGTAGCTGGCAAAAAAAGTTTCCCATTCTTTAGGTTGTCTCTTCATTCTGTTGGTTGTTTCCTTCACTGTGCAGAAGTTTTAAAATTTGATATGATCCCATTGGTTGATTCTTGGTACTATTTCTTGTGGCACTGGAATTCTGTTCATAAAGTCTTTGCCTATTCCTATGTCATCAAGAGTTTTACCTATTTTATCTAGCCAAGACAAATATGATAAAATGTTAAACAATAAGAGGGTCCAGATTAAGAATATATTAGGGATCATTGTAGTTATCTTGCAACATTTCAAAATAAAATACTCAAAAAGGAAAGTGGTGCCTACCTATCCTGCATATTGCTGACAGGGCTAATAAAGATGACTCAAGAAGTGGTCACAGGATTTGGTCACTTGGTGGGCACTATTGACATTAATAAACAGTCTTAGGAAGGTGGGACAGGGTATGATTAGCAAGGATTGAGAAAACAATGTAAGCAGAGGAAGTGGAGATAACAATTTGAAGCACATTTTAAAAATATATATTGGCACATTTAGGGTAGAATTGAATGAAATTAGTAGTTAGCTTCCATTTTGTTCTTTTGTTACTAATTATTAACTGATATCTATGACTATATAAACCAATCTGGTCTGGATTTATTCCCAGAACTGAGAAAATGCTTTTCATTGATTCTAAGTACTTAATCCATTCCACGGATGTTGATGTCAAAACACAGTTTTCTCCATCACTGCCTGAATATTCCTCATGGGGACGTCCCCCAGGTCCTCAGATTGTCTGCTTCAACCGTTTTCCAGCCCTCTTTGTCTCTCCATTCCCAGTGGGGCTATGTAGAGAGCAGGAGACTTCTCTCTCAGTGCTTACCATCCTTCTTTTTCTACAAGGGAAATAACTGCTAACACATCTTTTAGCCACAATGACATCTCAGCCAAAGCCTCATTCTTCATAGTGGGAGTCCCTCAACCCTGCACATTTCTCTGATCACCTCTTCACCCTTTCTCATTTTCTCTATATTTCTGTGAATTCAAGTTTTTGCTTTTCTGATTCATTGCTGAAATTTTGCTCCTCTGTTTCATCAATGGATACTACTACTGTTTGTTATAGAACTTTAAAATTTCTAATTTGGGGACTCATACCTTTATGAAACATGATTGTTCCTCTAAACTGATCACTTCAAATCTACTTATTAACCAAAACTTTGACAATAACAGGGTGTTACACATATGTTGGTTCCCTTTAAGCTAATTGCAAGAATTGTTGATAGTTTCTCTAGTAGGACTTATTGCAAAGAACCATAGAATTCCTAAATCCTGTCTGGAAAGCTTAACTATTTTGCTAACTGCTAGTCAGGATATGTCAAGAAAGACCCTAGAGGCACTTGTTTCTCAATTCTCAGCTAATCCTACTAACTTCAAAGATGATGAGTTGCAAATGTCAACTCATTTGTTCCTTAAGATAGATCTGCCAGGTAGTTCTTTGTACCCATTTTACAGATGAGAAAACAGAGGCTCAGAGAGGCTAAATCCAGATGAGTGAGGATTTAGGATTTAGGATTTAAAATCATGTTTTTTTTCCTACTATGTCAAGTTTCCTTCAAAGAAACAGAGACATCTATGGCCATACTACCTTGATTGTGCCTGATTTTGTCCTAGCTCAAAGAAACACAGACTGAGACTTTCAAGCTTTTTTAAAAGTCAAACACTCAGTTGTGAGCTCATCATACATAAAAGAGTTGTTACAGGGAGACTATATATAAAGCTAATGTTTGTAAATTGAAACACATTTTCTTTCTTTTTTTTTATTTAAGAGAAAATAGATACAGAAGCTAGAAATAAAAGTCAAAAAAGACAGACAAACAACAACAACAGATCTGATACGATAACATTGTAGGTTTACACACTGAGGTGGTTGAAGTTTGGCAGTAGTTACAATATTGCATATCATTACCTTCCTAGGGGTTGGGGATATTGACAGATATAGACATG